>JAUZND010022474.1:0-25044 GCA_034780555.1 Coelogynopora nodosa | reverse complement strand
CACTTTTTGGCCACTGGAGGTCGCTAGATAAATCGTAGAGTATTGAAACTGGCCACGGAAGTGGAGACCCATATGGGAGCTTAAGTTTGGCTCGGGCGGAAATTCTGATGAAAACTGTAAAAGTTTTGACCCGGGCGGAAGTTTTGGCTCGGGCGGTCGTTTTGGCTCGGGCGGAGAATATACTTAACCAAAATGTCTTGTTCATTTACAACTTAGAATTCACAAAGATTTCTACAAGAGTTAAAACGACGCTTTTTTATTACTGATGACAGTCGTTTAGTAATGTCGTCTGTAGAAGAATACCGTTCAAAACTATGTATTATTAATTAGATTCTAAATTATTATTTTCTGATGTTTCTTTAGTAGGCTAGTGTAAATTATTTAACTAATAATATTATGTCGACAAGCATCCTGATCAGTCCATTTTTTCTGGAAGGTGTTGTTACTGCTGACACCTACATCACAAGGATTCGTGAAAAACTAATTACGTTGCATTGGAAACGGAGGGCATCTTGTTGTCATCCCACTTTCAACAGGATGACGCACCCGCCCATACTGCTCTGGCCATCAGGGCATTTTTGACAGAAACGTTCCAAGGTGGGTCGGCAAATTTGTGTCCAACCCCGGGTCCAAGTTGTAGTCCAGATCTGACTTCATGCGGCGACAATGCCTTGTGGGGTATGGTGAAGCCCAATATTGTCTCCCTCAAACCAAGGAGTGTTGATGAATTGAAGGAATCAATCCGCGATTTCCCCGTGATGTTCTGGATACGATCATCAAGAGAAGTTTCAGACGGCTACATCTTCTGTGCATTGAACATAACGGGTTGCAGGTAGAACCTTATGACAATTATTGATTATAATGTAGATCACAGATGTATACTGGTGTATTTCTGGACATCACTTGTCACATTGTCAATGCTATTAGCATATAGTATTAGACCAGATAGTATAGAGCAGACCAAGGATGGATGAAAGGCTGAAGGACGCATTGCTACAATTGTCCTTTGTGGGGAATATTATTATTTAGGTTGATGACAAGTGAATCGATATTTTCATTTGTCCACTATCACTATATGATAGTGTATACCACTGAACATATATTTACTCATTTTATTAAATAATATTAGCAAAGATATGGAATAATTTTTTTTTAAATGGTTCGAAACACAAAATAGTGTTTATTATAATTTCCCCCATTATAATCAGCTAGTTCTGACATTATTCAGTGCTCTATGCATGGTTAATTAATTCAAAATATTTAACAGTATATTAACCATCACGTAGCATTTTAACATTATTTAGATTTTAAAATAGAAAAGATGACTCCTCATAACTTACTATAGGCCCTAGTGTCTTCATATTGATATTCATACTTTATGATTAAGTGCCAATTTATACGACGCAAATAATTAAATTTTCAATAAAACTGGTTTTCTTCTATAATTAACTAATGTACTAAACCTTATTGCCAATTTACTTAATGCGACAATCTGTAACAGCTACAGGGCATTATAATTATAGAACCTTTGCCAGACGAGCACTCACTGCGTCACTCTAAATAATAATAGGATCAATAAAGTAATATTCGATAAGATGAGAGCAATCGGACAAGTAAGTCTCTTGATCGATTCAGTGTAAATAAACATTGATTGTAATGATCTTCACGCGAGAGCCCGTTACAGTTCCTTACAGATCCCACACATCATTAGTCTTCAAAAATAATTGTTCCCAAGTTATTTCCCAAGCAATTGTAAAATCGATACGCCTAAAAACGGTTTATATAAAACATAAGGTTATATCTATGTAGTGGTCCCGCCAAATGTAGAAATTTTTTCAGTCATGTCTATGTAAATGGGACACATGAAATAATTATAAAAATAGTGACAATTTCATCGAATATTTCATAATCAATTAGATTTGGAGATCATGAAAAAGGAAATAAGTAAGAAAATAAGTAGGGGGTGGGTGTATTCAGTTACAGTACAAGTTATGTGAAGAAATCGATTTTAAATATATTTCCCGAGAACTATAGCATTGCATATAGTTGTGGAGAACTATTTACACTTTTATACATATACTTATTGCAATTCTCTACTTGAAAATTATAATTGAAGATAGGTGATGTCGGGGTAAAATGATCTATGCCAATAATCTAGATTTCATTCAGATTCAAATGTAATTTAATTCATTGACGAACTATGTAATATACGAATAATTTTTATACGAGAACTTTTTTAGTGTTGTGAATGTTCTTTTAATAAAAGCATCCCCAAACTATTATATGATATATGAATTATGATAATTACATCGACTTAGAAAATAGTTAAAAAATATAAATATCATTGATGTTAGCTATATATAGAGATAACTATAAACTAAATATGAAGACAAAAAATAAATACCCCGTTAATGTATATATGACTTTTATTAGTAGGAAAGTTGTTCGAATGACTACGTTATAAAATTAGGATAAAGATGGTTCATTCTCATTATAATTTATAGAAATTCATAATAACAAATATATTTCTAAATACGTTAGAAAAATTGTAAATAACATTAATGCGTTGCAGTAAAAAGAAATACGTGTTTAGAGAATAGTTACATCAGATTTCTACCGTTTTTTGTTCTGTGTTTTTTAATTAAATAATTAGTATTACTAGTACATGTCACTAAACAAATTTTTATTGCAAATAAACGTTGGTTGTTTCATATATATGTAAATAAATGTATTTTCATTTTTAATGGCCCCCGCATAGAAACTATATACGTTCATCATTTAACCCCTCGTTTAATGACGGGGGCTCTTTTCCATTGGACTCTTTTTGATTTTGAAGTGTGTACGATTTTTTTATTCTAAGATGTATTGGCAAATGACGTACATGTAAATTCATATATCTTCTTGAAGATTGTTTTGGGAACGTATGAGATGCTATATTACATGTTATGACCCATCACAGCACACTATATTTGAATGACCTAAATGTTTTTAAAAATCACTAAAAAAGTTATAAAAATAAATGTTACTTACAATTTTCTATATTGTTTGAGGTTGCACTTATTATACTCCTGGCTTATACTCTTATACTCATGGCTTATACTCCATTGCTAAATGTTTATATTTTATTTACTTCCAATTTACTTAATAGGAAGATGAAACAAAGATGTCACGAATGTAACCATACAACATGTAATGAACATTTGATAAGAAGGAACGTGTACTGAGTGTGCCCGTGAGTAAATATTCACCTAACAAATTACCCAGAGACATTATGTTATGCTGATCATTGTAACTAGGTGTAGTTAAGTTTATGAAATAAAGTATAAACCTAAATTTTCTAAAATTATTCCTTCCAATTGACTTTTTACATGAACATAACGAAAAAAAACGATTTATCAAAAATGTGAAATATTCATTTATATTTACATTTGTTTATTATATTTACATAATTACATTATATTTATATTTGGGGGTAATTTGGAAGGCCAAAAGTACAAAATAGGTATAAAATGTGTGTATCAGTGAACTCGCAACCAAATTCTGATTAAAATAATTGCCATAAAAAATTATTTAGAGCCCGCTACTTAACGTTTACTGAGGAAGGTCCATTGGAAGGGTTAAGAAGGGTTACATATAAATAAGTTTATCTAAATGGAAAGGTAAATAGAGATACTATCAGCAGTATGCTAATAACTCTTTTTGGAATCGACTCAAACAATTGCTTTTTAGATGTATAGTGAGGGCGATGTTGGCTGTGGTACGGTCCAACTTGCAGACTTCTGTAGTCATCCAAATCTGTCGGATCACACAGCCAACGTTCAACTATATGCAACTGAGCAGATGATAATTTTCATCGTAGGCATGCTGCAGCTAGCTTTCTTCAAATTTATTGCATGCGCAAAATTCGCTAAAATTTGTTATGAATTTACAAAGCCTGTAATTATGGTTTATAACTGTGTTTGACTTTCCCATTTAGAAGATTAGGATACTTTATTTCATTGTGTTGCAATTTCTTTAATTTACAGAAGTTTATGATGTTTAAAAATGTTAATACTTTCTGCCCTGGTACTATATTTTTAGATGCAAATTCAAAATATTTATTGATTTATAAAAACGATTCACAATGCTAGGCTAGTATATTAAAGTTATATTTTATGTTTAATAATTTTGTTACAAAAACACTTACTAAATATATAAACTAAGTATATATAATATGGCTATTTAATTAGGTAGGACTAAAGGACTCTGACCATTAATTTGTCATAACTGAATGGCAAACTAAGACATTGCTTGATAGTTTGTTAGGCCTCATTTTAGGGCTAACTTAGGGCTGATCTTTAAATTAGACATACTTGATTATTATTCAAGAGTCTCCAATTATTTAGTGGACATTATTATCCATCAAAGGCATAATATATACTCGACGTTAGGAGAGATGGTTTTAAAGAATCAAGCAAAAAATCAAGCGGCGAATATCTCTTTTAGTGACCGTAGAGAACATCCTTGTTCGCCAGGCGTTTTAGAATTTTTTAAAACATTTTTATAGATATTATTTGCTAGTCACGTAAATATCATTTAAATAATGCAGCTAGGTTATTAACCTTGAGGCGACGAGCGCAATATTGTAATAAAGGATAAACAGCGAGCAGTCTTGATAAATTATATTATATAATAATTAAATTATGTCAATATTAAACATTTTTCAATTATTTCCCAATATCATTAATTGCAACCAAAATAGATAAAATTGATGTAATTATTCAACCCGCCATGGTTACTATTGGCTACATGGGGGAGGTCTGAGCCATGGTTACTATTGGCTACATGGGGGGAGGTCTGAGCCATGGTTACTATTGGCTACATGGGGGAGGAGGTCTGAGCCATGGTTACTATTGGCTACATGGGTAGAGGTCTGAATACTTTCAGATATAGTGAAAAGTTTTCTCTATCTCCAGAAATATATTTTACGAAAGCCAACAAAGTAATTCTGAAGGTTCTTCTAAAAAAAGATTAGAAGTAAATTTTATTAACTAATTAAATCAATCCAACTCATTCACAATATCTACCATCGTACCAAATTTCAAGTTTACAAGATATCTGGAAGTAGTCTTATACCTCCGAGCGGGGTTGTAATATGATAAAATCGGTTTATACTTTATATCTTAACATTTTTAGCAAATTTGTATTATATTTTAATCGCAATTATTTAAGTAGCATTGAAATATTTCGAATATTTAAATAACTTTCCAACGATTACAAATCACATGCCTGATATTGAATATAATATATTTATACCAGAACTACAATTATTTATTTTGTAATATAGTGACTTTTGTCATGCATATTATTATCAGGAATTAAAAAGACGATTAACACAATTTTATAAAATCGAACAATAATTTACGACACTATGTATGATATATTGTACCTCAAACAGGGCAGTAATATATATTATTTCAAAATAGGTAAACTAGTCCTACGAGAAAATGCGGAACTATTTCGAATCGATTGGTCTATGAACAGGGATCAGATTTACAGATTGAACAGATTTACCGAATGGATTAATTTTAATACTACTAAAAACATTTCTATCCAAAATATAATGTTGTATATACGCCTACACGATCGTGCAAAAAACAGACCTGGTTGGTATATTAATACTCTGAGCAAACTGAAAACAATTGTTGCACAAAAATGTTTTCGATGGCTACATAAAACCATGAAGTGACTACAAAAGTCTGGGAGGAAATCGTTTTTCTTTTTTCCGCGACGTCAGAATGTTTTAATATTAGGGGAAAAATTCCCTCATCAGCAGCTTATTGTCTGCAGAATTAAACGGAACATATGCCTTGAAACTGACAAAGGAAATTATATAAGAACAATTTATTAATCAGAGATAACCGGAATAAGCAGAAATTAGAATCGAAAAAGGGGAAGGAAGTACTTTATAGTCACAGCATTGTCGACTTTTGGAAAAAACTTTCCTTCTTCCTCTTTGTGGCAGGTAAGTAATTCAGCTTAATAAAATTACACTTTTTGTAGCAAACTTAAAATAGATATGTATACCATAAAAAATAAAAACAGATTGTGAAAAAAGTAGACGCGATATAACTACACGTCAATCTATATATGCGTAATTAATTAACGTATGCGGTCTGTTTTCAATTAAAAACACAGAATTTAATTTTTAATACCAAAGAGCTGGTATTCTATAGTAGACTGTACAGTTTTATATACATACACTTTACTGTTCAGAAATATATAGAATACACATATTAAGCTATAATACTGTAACTTTATGTGTCATTTTAAAACCAAAAAAATTACACGGGAAAAGATGTTCAATTTTTATATGAAATTCAGTGATGTAATAGCGTGTGTCAATTTGCGGGAGTCCAAAATAGGCAAATACTTCTCAGAATTGATTACACTCATGTTGCATATAAACTCATAAGCATAATAATAAATGTTAATAATATTATTATTATAATATAAATTTATTTATAATATATATTACTATTATATATTATTATAATATGTTATTATTATTATATGCTTCAGGTACATATATCTTCAAAGTTGATTATGACCGCGCGTTAAAGTGTAGGGGTATAGGTTATAACGAAATTATACACTGCAATGAAATTATTCATTGTGTAATTCAAACTTTTAATTGAATTTAAATTATTCGACCACACAATTCATTAACAAGTACAGAAAGAAAGCTAGAATGTCCGTATATTTAAACAATCCTAACAAGCATGAATCAATAAATGCCCACGTTATTTTTTCAAACTAACTCGTAGTCAGGTGGGTAATTTTAATGTGAGTGAACTATGAATTAATTATACTAATTAACAAAATATACTACTATTTATATTTGTAAAAAATAATATTGATATACAATAAAATTGTTAAAAGTTGTTTTTTAGAAATTTGCGGGATTTGTGGGTCAATGACATGCCTGGAGATTATTTTCTTTGATCAAATAGTCTATACTTCAATTAAAATATCGATACATTTGAATGACCTTACATTATCTTGTATAAAGCAGTCCGATGTCAAAATGGTGGTAAAATAAACATTCCGAACTTTATTGACCTTTTAGTAATTATTATGCAGTTTCTGAAAATATATGGAGCTCGGCATTGATATTTGGTTTAATCATGATGAAATAACACGACGAGATAAATTAGAACAAAAAACACACTTGAATTGAATTAAAGACAACGTTCAATAAATTATGCAGTCCAAATGATTAGTCTCCTCCTAAGAGTTCATTTCTGAAATTGAAAATCTAGTTTGTTATCCAATTTAAAAATATCAAAGCAAACAAATAATTTAAAAGTGATTAAAAACGATTCGAGCAATGTTTGACAAACTATTTTTAATTGAATTGATAATATATTAAAATAATATAAGAATATTTTAAAAGCCGATTAATCAAAAATTGAAACAGCGCGCTTTATTTACTTTAAAAGTATCCTATTTATAATATCTATTCACAATCTATTCAGTAAAAATTTAAAAAATAATTAAAATCGCGCACCTATTGACAAAGTATTAGATAATGTTTATAAGGAATATTTCAACAAAATATATTTCAACAATATAAGTATTCTGCTATTTTCTACAAAAAACTTTTCAATTTTTCGAAAAATAGATTTATTAGATGCGTTTTTACAATAATAAAAGAGATCGATTTTTATCTCCGAATAACACGATGTAACATCAATGTTCTATTTTATTTTGACGAGTTATATATTTCAAAAACAATTATTTAACGCTTTATTATAACAAGCAACCTAATATTTTCAAAAAAGAGAAAAAACTAATTTTCAAAAAATAGAAACTGAAACCATCGATAAACAATTGGATGTAGAATTCAATAATAATTGTATTCAACATTTAAAAATATAATGTATTTTAAAGCTTCAATGAGAATTGAAACCAATTTATAATTGTAAATTGTTTTAATATTATTAATATTATAGTATGTGATTTGAATAACATTCAGAAAAGAAGCGGTGTAGACACTAGAAATACCTTGTAATTATCAGAAAAACGACAAGATTCTAAGATACTACTCATCAATATCACCACAAAACAAATGAAGACTAACATAAGAAAATAATATTATCAATGTGATTTAAATGTAAACAACAATTAGTCCCGAACTCCATAATGTTTAAACAAGGAGAATGTGTTACCATAAAACCATTACAATGACATAACAGGAAGGACCAGATTAGACATAAAAACATAATATGTAATAATTTAAATTTATAATTAAAAAAAGGCTATGATGCCAAACATATTATGATCCTGATCAGTAACCCAGGTTACCGGTTTGTGTTCTTACAGTACACCATCACAATTCCCACAGTTTAACACCCACATAATTTTAATTAAATTTACACCTTAATTAATAGATTTGAAGGAATCAATATCAAATTTGTCGTAATTTTTTTATTATAAAACGTTTGATTAATAAAATTGGCATTTAAACAAGTTCGAAAATTAGTATATGATAGTTGGTTAAGACCAGCAAAACCAAATGAAGGAGAATCATTTGATAAGATGTTATTATCAACAATAAAATTGCAGATATAAAAAAAGGTGCATTTAAGCATTTTGTCAGTTGGAACTATAAAATGAAGATGAAAATATTAGAAGTTCTAAAATAGCTGCAGAATATCTCACTAGACTTATTACACCAGTTAATATATAAAGAAGAAGATAAAGGACTAATACAATTATCAATAACACAAATGGAACCACTTGATTGCAAACAGATAAAACCAAAGAATTGATGTCAAGTGAAAAGAATGTCCAATATTATCAAAACCAAACGATAGGCCTACATTAGAATAGGAACTGAAGTGTTAGATATCCGGTTGGTAGATAATATAACCTCAGAATAAGGAAGACTTCTTAAAAATAGTATTGCGTAGAATGAAGAGGATACTTTAAAAGCTTTGATCGGCAGTACGCATGTATTGTTTGACTAAATCTGGATAAAATAATATAAAATATCTACATTTCTAAATAAGAATATTTTGATAATAACATCGAAAAACAAATTTATCAGAGATAACGAAAAATTCGAAAAGAAGATCAGCAAAATAAGTGCAAACATGTTGCATGTAATTAATTGTATAGCAATTCACTTTTTGACAGATTTTAGTATTACATTTTTTATTTAAAATTTAAATAAACATTTTGCACAGAAACTGGATAAACTTCTAATAGATAAAGATCATTTGAAATATTTAGAAAATCTTGAATATTTAGTACGCTATTGACGTCAATATACAATAACTAATAAAACGTTCATTAATTAATCGATAATTATGAATTTTAACTAATTATTAAATTAAATTCTTTCCAAGAACATGACAAGTCTGCAATAAGGGGAATTGCATTTCTACGCAATGGGATGCCGTAGATTTGATCGTGAGCTACACAGTGCTCGTATTGTGTCAGGCACAAATGTAGCGTACTGGTTGGTGGGTTCGCCTACCAGTCGCTAGGTTGCAGGTTCGATTCCTACATGTAGGAATCCTACTGTATACAGTCTATGAACTGATGAGGGCGAAAACCACGAGACCGGTATACAGATGCATTAATCATTTCATTAACTGTGTCTATCAAAATGAATATTTATCCATCTATAAAAGTATCTATAAAATAAAATCTGTTAATCGCTTCCTATTAAAAGAAAATAAAAAGCGAATTATTACTTCGTAATAATACATTGAAATATTAATATCTACAATATCAATACAAAAATTAACTACGCATGCATAAAAATTCTCTCTAATAATGTATCTATAACGAATTTTCTCCGCATACTAAAAAAAAAACATTAAAAATGTACTATGGCGCATTTTGTGTAATTGCGCGTATTGACACGAATTCTCGTAGGGCCAATATATGTTTAGTAATTTGCAAACATGAGCGAAGCAAGGTTAGTGGTTGTCTAATAGGATGCCCCATTTAACATGTATCTAAGAGTTGTGAGGATTTGTATGTAACTAAGCTGTTCTGTTCAATAAATGTGTGGAATGTCATCTTTTGCACGAAGACTTAAAGTGTATTTACAGAGAAGTGAAAAACATGATCTTAAATTAATGGTGGCATAACTTAAGCAGTCTTATGGGACATTTGGTAATCATCGTTACTTATTGGCATCTTTTTGATTTATCTTTGGTTGGTGAAGATGTTATGTATATAGAAATTAAATGATACATACATGGTGTTTTATGCATTGACATGGCCTTCTTCATCAAGTAATGCATCGATCACACAGAAAATGTGGATTGATTATTTGAACTTATAGATAATGACATGATTCCATCATACTGGCTGCTCAGTTATATTAACAGAATAAAGTTTCGCTGCCAAAGATTCACTCCACAACCGCTATAACAGATAGTCGAGCAGGTCCAGAGGGCCTTTGTGAATGTGTCTATAAGGCAGTGTGGTGGAGGACAATAATATGGAGGATAGCTATCAGTTCTGAGATCAGTTAAATAGGTATTCAACAATAATCTCCGCCGTCAGCTGGCAGGGCTGATATCGAGGAGTTGGGAGATTGGGATATTCTATGAAATAATACTTTTCGGCATTCTCTAAACGTTTACAATATACCAATCTTCACTATACTGAAAAATATCATTATCCAAAAGCGAATTGATTGAATCAGCGGCAATGTCAACTGAAACAGGCTGTATATGTGTTATATTATATAATACAACTTCTTCACACTGAGAGCTTAAATATTAATATACACACATATATATGCGCATAAATGAAGAGATATCCCACAAATTTGAGCAAACTACTGTTATATACTACTGCTATATTCATATAAGAGAAGCCAGTGAATACCTACATTGAACTATCTCGTCGGATTTCTTTGTCCGATATTGAGCCAGATATCCAGAATCATCGGCAAGAGTGACACTGAAAGAGGAGTAGAAATACAAATACCAGTAGGCTACCACAATAGAGTATCTCGAATAATCGATCAGAAATTCAGTTGAACTATTAAAAACAGTCATTTAATTCTGATATATTATTATACGTATAAAGAAACCAACAGAAAGGCGCAATAAGGGATGTGCATACTATACACAGAGAGATGTTTGGTGCACCAGTCGTAATGCTTATTAAAGAATTATAAGAAAGCTTATCCTTGTTCACAATCTGTAATGATAGAAATTCGCCCCATTTGTGAAGTATTTATATTGGATTACCATAAATATATGCTCCGTTTAATGCCAAAGTCGTATACAATTTCACCGAATATGACTAGCCCCCCACAAATTCCGTGAAAAAAGATTAGACAAGACAAACATGATGCTTATAAACATTCAGCGTAAAAATAAACAATTATTATCGAAAAAAATTTCACTTTGAGCGAATATTATATATTATAAAAAATATCACAAAACGGAATAATAATGTTGCATGTCAATTCTATCTCATATATACATTTTTCAATTGAATTCAGCACAGAGAGATCGTCTGAACAACGCAACAAATAACACAAATCCTTTATTTATAACCGAAAAAAGGAATATTTATCTTATTAATGTGTAGACGATGTTCTGCCTAATGATAACAAAAATATATTGAACTGCGGCAATACAACTCGCAACTATATGTTACAACAACAAACATTAAAGAACCCATTTGGAGGCCATATAACATTAATACTCCAGAATTGGGCAGTAAACAAAGGCACTATGTCCATATTAGGTGTAACAATTAGTACACAAAAATTCCCATTTGCAGACTCAAACTGTATACATTGAAAATATTCACGAATTAATTAAAAATGCATAAAAAAATACGAAAAATATTAATAACCAAAAAATCGCCAGAGCAACAACTAAAAAATAAACAAATATAAAAGCAAGGAGTTTTTAATAAAGAAATCAAGATGGTCATAAATACTGCGTTTGTCATGATATATATTATTTAAAATATGGAAATCTTACAAATTCCATTAAATGTAACGAAAATTCAGTTAGTTAGCATTAGTCTTCTACTAATTATAATTAATCATTATCGATTGTATTGTATTCTTGTGCTATATTTACTCTATACACTATGTTTAAAAAATCATAATTTCATATTCATCCACCTTTTTCAATTATACTTGTATTAAAAAAATCAAAAGTAAATATAAATGAATACACGACAAAATTGTACGAATTATTTAAAAATAAACTGCCTCTCCTAAAAGTGTCAAAAATGTAGATTATACGCTAATACCATGGAGACCAATGTTATGCATAGAATCTAGTATTGTCAAACAATCATTTACATATACTGTAGATGAAAAACCATTTATTTAGACAATCAATTACATGATGTATAAGGGTTAGTAGTTATTCTACCCCAATTTAGTAACACAAAGTTATACCTTTTCTGCAATGAATTGAAATTGATTCCTTACATTTTTAATTCGTTTAGTTATTCAGCTGAATAAATGCCAATGTTGCTGATTGGCTTGTTATTTCCTAGATAAGGTGAATTTTGTCGGAGTACACGCCAGGATAAGAATACTAATGCTTTAGAGACGTCTGTGGTCTTCGGGTATTTCTTATATAAATTGGTATTAATAACATTGTTGCGTTTATAACACATAAAGCAGAAGACAAAAACAGTAAAATAAATATAACAATTTGATTTAAAAAATATCGAAACGGATTTAATTTTTTTTTATACATATTCAGTCATATTTTAAAATATCACCTTTTGTAGTTTATTACAATAATTTTGATGACTATTTCGATGCCCACATTATTTAATAGCCTATTTATCGAAATGCTAAAATAATTCAACAATATCTCTGTAAGATGAAATTAGGTTAAGAAATATTTACATTAAAATATTATGTTATAATTTTAAGTATCACGAAATCTATTTTTTTTTATATATGTCATAATGATTCCTAATCCTATTGTATACATTTAATTATAAATTTACATAAATAAAAAATTGAAGAACTCTCTACAATTTACTGAGCAATTGACATTTTTTAAAGAAGAAAAAAATAGTTATCGTTAGAAACAGAAGAAGTGGCATATACATTTAAACAATTAAATTTAGACATCTGCTTTTTAAACCGTGTTATTTCATGTTATGTTACATCAGACACAGAATGTTTAAATAGTTTGATTCTAGTTCACTAAAGAATGTTAATATATAAATTGTATCTTAAAATATATAATATATCAGCTCTGATGAACATGTGTTGCTTTAGGACGAGTCATACGTGCAAACAGTCACATTAAAGAGATTCCAATAGAAATGTCTAGAATATATAAATTCACCTTGTATCTAAAATACAATTTATTATATACAGGTGTCATTTTGTTTTGTAATTGTTTTTGAAAACGATATTAATATCCAATGAACCGTATGGAAAGTTTTGTGTAATTAAGTTGTGACTTATATGCTGTCGTTTTAAATTTTTTTTGCCAATTTTAAACGCATTTTAACTTTCAATATATAATAAATTAATTATTTTGTTTCGGTCAGATTTGATACATCCCAGCTAGAATTTAATTAGTAAGATCTTTTAGGATAACAATTTCAGATAAATTTATTAATTAAAAAATAGTGTTTCAGTGTTATAGTCACCCTTTATCAGCTAAAAGAATTTCAACAACAACATCCCATTTAAAATAGAAATTAAAACAAAATGATCTTCAATATTAAAATTCAATTGTCACAAAAACCTCTTTAATGATACACGTCCAATTTTCTGTAAATAATAATAGCATCTTAGATGGATATATTAAGAACATTCTTAATGCTCGTCAAAATGAAGGTAATTCAACGAAACCGTCTTTTGGTGTTGGAGTGCTCTTAAGGATCATCTTCCAAGTGTTAAATAAGTTTCTAAATTTGTCTTATGCTCACTGAAGCTTTCACAATATGAATGAATTTGGGAGAATGTGAAAATAAAAAACAGGAAATGTGAATGAATAATTAAAAATATATTAATTAATTAAATTGACACTAAACAATAAACGAGACGTGTCTGTACAATTCGACTATTAATAGCTGTTTATAATGAGAAGGAAAAAACTCAATGAAAATGAAATATACATATATATAAATATTATTTGACGCAATACGTTGTAGTCATCCTTCTGCACTGATTGACAGCAAATTTAGCTAAAATCTGGTACACGTGTAACTTGTGACCAAATAAAAAATATTGACAAAGTTTTATTCATTATGATTTTTTGATGATGACGTCAAAAAAACCAAATTTTAAAAATACAAATAATGTACGAACCTTAAATTTGCGTAAAATTCAAATATATTGATATTGGCACTAAATTCAATTTTTTAAATAATTAATTATTTCATATCTGTATGTTTTGGAGCGATGTAAGAAGCATAAAATGCTATTTTAGAAGACCATTTTCGTATTATAGACCCATCGGGGATAGTCTAATTTACGTAAAGATATAGATATATTTGTATTTCTAATGAATCGTATTTAATAAAAATGTATATACTTATTTTACATATCATATTTGAGATATGTACACAATTACAGATATATCAAATTAAGGATGGACTCTTTGTTTTCATAATATATTTCTGTGCACAAGTTACCTTATATCATGTAATATGTTTTCATATGTTTATGTGCATAAGTTACTTTATATCATTTAATGTGTTTTCATTATATGTTTCTGGTCAAAATTTGATGTACTTTTCTACCACATTTAAATGAATAGGTTGAAATAAAATCAATAAAGAATTGATCCAATATAGCTTAAATTATCAAGGTTGAACTATATTGATATGTTTCAATCTGATTTAGCACTAATAACTTAGCGTTGAATATGTCACGTGATCTGGCCTGGTCCGGATCACCGCATAACATTGGCTTTAAAGATCATAATGCACCTTACAAATCAATCAATCTAAAACTTGGAATTCTAGTTATATACCACAAGCCACAACAACATCCTCAAAATAATAATCTAAAATAATAATAATAATCAAACTCCAGGCCTAACAATATAACAAAACACATCAAATCTAACTAATGTTCACAATTGTCAGAATAACTTCCCACTCTGCAACATCTCCCCAACAATTCAAATCACAAGATATTATATTAATACACATTGTCGCCCATATGTCACAATAAATACAAAGGACCTAGTAAAGGTTTAAAAACAGAACAAATTCATTCATTATTATCTGAACACAAATTCCAGTATGTTACAACACAACATTGAAGAACATCCAACACTGACAATGCATCACACTCACTGCCTGCATCATCACTGTAAAGGCCTTCAAAACAAAAAGCATTCTTATCACTCACTTAATACAAACCTAAATATAAACAGAAACGAACATTTTTGGTAGGCCATATTCTTAAACATTTGTTTATCTTATCATAAGACCGCAGTGTTATGAAATTGATATTGTTTTAAACTTTTTGTATTATCTTTGTTATTTACTATAAAAATATTTGTTTCATAAATGTCATGCCTTTCTTGTATTTTTAAAATATGTTTTATTATTTCAGTAAGGCCTACTTCTATTCAAATTGCATCAAATGTGTATATTGTTGTAATTTTCTTTTCGTGAAAGTTATTAGTTAAAATATCCAGACGGATTTAGTATATCTATTTAAAGGTAGTTTCATTTTTCTATTTTCCATTATTCATTTATAAATTTTTTACAGAATAAAATGATCCCTTAATTATCTTCCTGTCTTCTTTATATTCAATTTACTGTTTCTAACTGTTAGGTAACTATTCGCAACAGCCAGTCATGTATGTTGCAGTGACATTGAGGCGAGGAATAGGCCTATATACAACAATGAATATAACAATATTAACGAGTTAATAACAAGAGTGATTATCTTGCCAACAAATAATGATATGAAGATATTACTTACCCGTTGAAATGAGATTTTTGAGAATGATTGTGAAGTGATGCTTGATGATTCGAAGGCTGAAAACAAACAATAAATACATTTAATTTTTTTTCACAATGACAACATTTATTAACATTTTTTAATGCCCATTTCATTCGCAGTTCATATTTTTTGGAACTATTTTTATACTTATATGTAACATACTTATTTGCCATTTATATTTAAATACCACAATAATGTAATTAAAGTATAACATTTACATTGAGTGTAGATAAACAACGTTAGTAATCTAATGATCCATTAAGTATTGTATATTACAGGACTGTGTCTATATGTGAATGTTCTCATCATCACATATACATACAATAAGGTAAACTGTTAAGACATTAATGTATGTGAAGCAAATGAGGAAACTGTACCCCTTTATTCCAATCACCCACTTATATCTCAGTAGATCTACGCGATTCACAAATTGCAGCAATGAAGTTACCTAGGGAAAATGACAGCTTATGGCAACCAGACTATCTCAAAAAAGTTTTCCTCTAAACTTATACAGTGACATAACGTTCACGAAATTGTTATACTCATAATTGTACTTTATAGGGTTGAGTTTCTGTCATACATACAATGACAGAATATGACAGTTATAAAGCATTTCTGAGAGCTTTATCTATAAGGGGAAGCTAGAAAGCTAATTATCTTAATACTATGTATTGAGAAATAATACATTTTAAATAAATAAATATATAGGCATATATAGAAAATACAAATGCTACTAACAAATTTTTCAAAGAAAATAACAATAGTCTATGCTTTATATTTATTTCATAGTTACAACAACGAGAAATTCATAGGAAACAATTTAACAATTAAACAATTTAAACAAAATACTAATAACTTGTGCCTCATTTTTCTTTGTTTACAAAGAAAAATGAGGCACAAATTATTAGTATTTTCTAATAAAAAATTTTTAGTAGCATTTTATGCTAGGAAAATCACACAGCCATTTTGAAAAATTTTAACAAACAGACACAATATAAATCTTCTAAAATATATACTTATTAAATTTGTTTTGCAAGATAAGACTATTTTTTAACTTCCGAAAATTTAAATTAGATTTTTTCAGATATGATATAAGTACGTAACAAAGCTTACGTGTGAAACGTATACGTTCCATCATTACACGATTAATATAGCCGCAGACTGTTTTTTCTTTTAATCATATCATGAATCCCGGATATATGACAATTAATAATTTTTCATCAGGATTGATTAGATAAAATGACATCGATTATAACAAGGATATACAGCCGGAGATATAGCAGGGAAGCAATCATTCTGCTTAATACTTTTGATCATAATATTAAAAAGTCAATAATTAATTATCTTTGTGGCAGTAGAGGTCCGGCATAAAACCGGATGAGAACAGATCATCAAGGAAAGAATTTCCTTAGGCAGTTTTCTCAATTTTCCCCATATGGTGCAAAGCAGTTTTTATGGTGGCGTAAAGTAGGAAAATGAGTAGGCTCTAGAGAATACATGTATGAGACGAGTGCAGTTATCCAACACTTATGTTTAGTAGTACTGAATACGGGGCAAGGCAAGTTTACAGGTATCACCGTTTAATGAATAAATATTTAGTATTCTCCCTCATTATTGTTTGGTATATTCCTCATAAACTCCCTGTGTAGCTGTGTTGTATGTTTGTAACATTCTTTTAATTTGGGCCCAACCGATTAGTGGTGGACTAGATCAAAAGTTCCAGTGAGATGCACCCTTTGGCTCGACAGTGTTTTGGAAACATATTCATTACAAGTAGTTAGCTTTATTTGTGCCTTCCTGTTGGCAGTGGCGATTGCATTGGAGACGGTTGAGGGGGTATGACATCACCTGCCGACTGTTTTTGACAGTTTCAACATGACCAGATACCTGTGTAATCAGAGATCGAATCAAAAAGATTTTTAGTAATATTATTGACGAAGCAGCCCAGGTGATGAATCATTCTTGCAAACTTTCTTTTGAATTTTAGGGAGTTACATTTTAAGATTTTAACGGGCTAAACAACTGAACAATTTTAAACACAAGAGAACAAGTGATACTGGATGAAACACTGCGATCGAGTAACACGGAGTCTAAATAAGAAATGATATAGGGTAAAACTGTACTTTACAATACATCGAATTAAATAAGACGATGTGCCTGCGTGATTTTTAGAAAAATAAAAAGATTTTAAAAGGAACACATTTATAGTATAGCTGAATCTTTAGTATGTAACCATAGTGTACATACGTATTAGAACAAACATAATAAATCTGAATGATTTCTAAATAGAAATATTATACACAACATTTTGATTAAGTGAAAATAAGTGTTAAAATTAACCCAATCGGTCACTATACGGCCACAATGCATTAATATTATTCATAACAATCGAGTACGAAAACTGTACCTAAATTATTGATATAGCATATCTACTATGATCAGTCTGTAAGTATCGAAATCAAATTCAGCATCATCAAAATAGTTTGAATTCCCGCTTAAATCAATACGTACGGTCATTATAAGGCTGGAGTGAAGTGCATTATGAAAATTCATGAGTGTATACTTTATGGATCGATTATTAACTAAAGCAATTTCTAAGTTACAAGAACAAACTCAGCGACCTTAAGTTAGTTGGAAACGAAATTGACATTGTTTAAATCGACCAGTAGAAAGTTATAGCGGCAGAAAAATTGTCTAAAGAGGGTGCAGTGGAGTAAGAAGAGAAGGATACACTCCTTCCATACTACTTTCATGAAATTAAAAAAAATTTTAATAGTTTATATTGTTACATATTATGTTACGAATGTTATATTTAAGCTATACACCCACATCATTACATTTAAAAAAATGTTTACGATAAACTATGCAGTTACCTGGGTAATCCGTATCAACTTAAAAATGATGATTTATTTAAACTAAATACCTACATATCTAATTTCATAAGGGAAAATATATCAGTGGATGCATGTTAGTTATCAGTACAGTACAGTATTACATGTTATATACCACGCAATATGATAGCTGCTGTGTTTTGTCATATAATACTTAGTAACGTCAGTTGTATATTTTGTTAATGTTCTGAACATTGAAACTCAAAGAATATAATGCTTGCATTCGACACGAGGAAATGTTTCAATTTAATCCAAAAGTAAATGTATTTACATTTTATAATTTTAAAAAAAATTGCCGAAAATTAAAAAAAAACTCGGGCGGATCCCCAACACAACATACACAACATATATAGTTTCCCTGTTTTTGTGAAAACAAGTTGAGCTGAACAACGAAATGATACTGGTGCAATATGAAAATTATGTGACTATAAATTATAAAATTTTGATGAAACGGTGGTTTGCTCTGTTCAGCATTTTAGGGATAAATAAGAAAAAATATTTTTTCTTATTTATAAAATTTTGTTATTTATTTGTCACAGCATAATCCCCAAAATAACTATGCGAGGAAGATTGCCTAGAAAGGTAATTATTGTTTGTCCCTACTTTTATCAAACCTATACTGTAGATAAAAAAACAATACTAAACATAATAAATATATGAACATAAATATTACAAAATAATCATTATTTTAACAATAATAATGACGAACATCAGCAAATGTGTAGTAATCAACTTGCTTAGTTATTGTATCAATTAATTTTATGTTAATGGAACATACATCAATTTGTGTACCTACATATAAAAATATTGGATTAACACAGTTGAATTCTACCGGTTTAAATTGTACATAATATAACTTTTTACACATTTAAAGCACATGATAACTTTTTTTACACATTTAAAGCATATAATAACTTTTTTACACATTTAAAGCACATGATAACTATTTTTACACATTTAAAGCAAAAATCGGGGCTGACGTGACTAATTATTTATAAATTTCAAAATAGTTTAAATTCTATTAGATCGATTGTTATATATGCAAAATGAAATCGACAATAAAGGTAACAGTTTTTTTATAAATTTTTCCAGTGTTTACAGCTTATTTATACCATATTTACTATATATTATAATACATCGACTAGATGTTTTTTAGCTAGCTTCTATTATTTAAAAAAAAACATAAGAGAGTTTACATCTATAAGGTAATATATACGTCATATATCTGTTGACAGAAAAGCGAATAATAAACATTAAAAGATTTGCTAAAAGTTTAGGAAATGTATTTATAACATCAATTCTTCAATTGATATGGTTTCAATGGAATCATATTGCTTTTAGGATTAAATCCCTGCACTTAGTAGGCCTACTGAACAATTATAGGTTTACAATAGCCTCGCATGTGTTTAGCAATCGCTTTGTGTAGAATATAAAAAACAAACAAAGAACAGTCCAATAAGTCATTTAAATTAAAAAAATCTGTTTATTTTAAGAATCGCGATTCAATCTTATATTGTCCAGATGGCGAATCTTTAATACATTCACGTATAATATAAAACATAAATGAATAAATTATATTTTCAAAAAACGAAGATTTTGAATGACTTTTGCTATACATGAATTTTACAGATTTTGAAAAACTATTCAACACACCGTATAGAGTAGTAATAAAGCATATAATCGATTTTTATACTTTCAAATATGTTTTGTAGGTGGGTTCATAAAGATATACTAGGAGATTTTCCATAGGAAATATTAAATGGTTTGGAAGATATTTATAATTAAATTTATTTATTCTAAAAGATAACCCTTACAGCCATATTTGTATGACTTCATAACGTCATCCTAACCGACGAATTACAATCTACAAGATAACATAAAAATGGTTTTAACTGAAAATTAAGGGCAATTTCATGATCATTTACGAAATAGAATTTCGAAGCGTCACCAAAATATAAAAAAAACACAGAAAGAAACAATTTCTTGGAATAAAAAGTTAAATATGTGTTTTCATCCTAAAATTTATGATTCACGATTATTGCTTTTCTTGTTGAGGATTATCTCTGCAAGAAATTGACACAAAGGTCAATTGCAAAGGAACCAAGGATATCGTGAACCATGGGAAAGTAATGTTCTACGGACATGTCAAACTAACCAATTATAAAACTATGGCATTGTATTAATATTAAATTAATTATTAATAGTTTAATTATTTAAAATTAACTACAAGGTATGATATTAAGAAAGTAAAAAATTAACGTAAAACATGTAAAAATATGCAAACGTTTGGAATAGAATTCTGCTTCAGTAGACAGACATTTCTTTTCATTTTATTTATATCGAAATTAATTGTTTTGTCTGCTGACGCAGAATAATATTGGAAATGTTTAGACATTTTTATGTCTATCGAATTTGAACGTAAATCTGCTTCAGTAGACAATTATTGTACAATTGTAGAAAACGGGTGTTTACCAAAAACTATCCTTTCTGCAATATTATCTTAAATGTTAATTAAGGAAATATTTGCTTTAGTTGGTAAGATATCTCTTCTTACAGCTTAACAAACTTGAAATACTCTGTCACTGCTTCATGAAAAACAATGTTGGTAAACTATTGCTATGTCAATAATCGCATTCAGCTATCCTATGCCAATTTAATCGCACAAAAACGAATAATAAAACAAAGTATTAAACATTCAGGTAATTAGCAATTAATAATATAACCTATGTATATACAATAGGTAGTGTTAAAATCATTTGGATACCATTTATAGTTTTCCAACAACAAACATTGTTGTACAAACTAATTTACCTAAACAGCAGTGATTTATTGAAATAATTTGATTTAAAATCTCATTTAATTACAGTAGATAAAGCAAGAAGTATGGAGAAAAACTTCTAACCAAAGCAACATGCATAAAAGTAAACTTAATTTCTTTCTGAAATGTGTAGGCTTATTTTGAGGCAAAATTCATTAAAAACTCATGAAAAATCATTAACAAGCCTGTTCAAGTACAAATTTCCGTTGTGCTTCAAGTATCCCACTTCTTAACATAATGTAATACGTTTTTTGTTAGTCTTTTTGTCAAGCCTACTTGAACATAGTTATATAGTTTATAGCTAATAAAGCAATGGAACGTAAATAAAATAGGGATGTATAGTATAATAATTCAAATACGAGTAGTAAGCTTATATAAAGGCGAACAAAAGTTTAGATACTCTGCATAATATAGTGAATTTTAACTGCTTGTCAGTCATAATTATAACATTTAGAAGTGCTAAGATTTTAACATTAATAATACTAACAGTACAGTAAATTTAATCCGTTTGAATAAACAAAAATGATTAAGAAGAGATACAACTTAATATCAGGACAACTTCCCTGAACATCATCACTGACGTCACAACTTCCCTGGAGTATGACTCATCACCCAAACACGATTCCGTCGTTCTCGCCAGAATAATATATAGGCGACATTTTTGGCTGATATCGATTCCTATTAATCAATGTTATTGATCGATGTAGTAAAGGCTTTTACAAATAAAAAAAGTGATCATAGTTTTATGTACAGAATGGTATTGATAGACTGCAACCGATCACTGAAATACACTAATTGATTTGAGCTAATATATATATAGTGAGCGCCTTGTTAATCGTGCAATTATAGGTCGCTATGAATTTAACGAAAATTTTTATCACAGCCAAACTTCAGCGCGGGTAACGTAAGTGACAAAATGCTGCGGGTTTTTATTAATTTTAAAATGTATCAGATAAATACTATTTGGTTTAGATTAATATTGAATACATTTAATTGAGACAAGCATCCTAGAGTATTCAAGTTATTGGGAAAAACCGTTTTTTCCATAAAATTGTTTTTACATATTGGTAACATAACGTTTAGTATCATCACATAATACGTTATTTTCAATATTCATGTTCAAATTTAGAAAATACAGTCCGTGTTTTGTCACTTACGTTACCCCTGGCCCTGGTGTGCCCCATCATTTAAGTAAAGTAGGACTGAGCACGATTAGTATTAGTATTACAAAAATGAGAATGCGGGGGAGAGGCGTTGTATTGATAGTTAGCCAAGATTTTATCCCAAGATAATTCTTATAAAATTAAAAACCAATAATCGTGAGGATTGAAAGGTGAGGATTAAAATCGTGAGGATTAAAATCGTGAGGATTAAAAGGAATAGTCTAAATACAGAAATGTTAATAAATAAGTGTCAAAAGCAATCAATCTTGTCGTTCATTATCAGTATTTTCCAACTATTAATACCATCTGTCACATCCCCTTGGAGGCGTATAAACATCTTTATATTGAACTAATGTGTGTAAATTGTTGATACGCCCTAAGATAAAATGCATTATATTTGAAGGATACAATGTAACATAGTAATATGATATATAAACATAATAAATACTAATAGGTATCTTAGGATTGAAATAACAGTCCAAATTCTATCATGCGATACGATACACCTGCAATTTCAAGAAGAAAGTTACCAAATTACACACAACAATTAAACTGGGAACAATTTTAGACTATTTCGTGGGATAAGGCAATTAAAATAACAGTAAGAATTACTAATGTAATATTGCAATGAAATAAAAATAAACAGAATAAACATTCAAACACAACTTTAATAATATGTTGGAATCCATGTACTAAATAAAATATGATTTTTTTACATTAGAAACAAGCTGCTATGCAGTGCCGAAACATTTTTTAATGGATTATTTATAGTTTAAATTTTACATTTGTTAATTTACTATTTTTAGATATTATTATTACGATCATATTTGCTTTATTTACGCAATAATTTATAGATAGCAAATGGAAAAATAACAAATCAAGTTAAATGGAAATGTCAATTTCACAGTTGCACAACAATTTCAAAATTATTCCACAATTTCTAATTCACATAGGGTTGACAATAAATGTGAGCGACAAATAATAACTAATAACTATAAAACAAGGTATAGGTAGGCGGCCTTCAATGATATGATATTTAGATAAATAACTAAACAAATTTAACACTGGCTTCTACCTACGATAAAATTACAAAACTTTTACAAAATTAAATAAAAATGTTGGATTCAGACTAAAATATTAAAAGCGGAATGTAGGTGCAATAATTATACAGTATCATAAACACATGTATGACCCCTTCCAGCCATGGAAATTAAAGAATATAATTTTTCCCTAACCACCGGAACCCTGGAGTAGCATTTAGTCTATTTGTGTTGATTAAATTTATTAATTATTTTAAAGAAATTGTACTTCAAGTAAACTACGTTTTACTTCAGATAATTTATGAATATGCATTGTAATAATAAAGTAAAATAATAGCAACGAAGGTTCACCTGCAATTTATCCTCAATCTCATCGACCAGGTCTATCGTGATTGGATTGTGCGCTTGCGACTTGGGGAGCGAGAGGAGGCGCGGATGCTGCCCCACGGCGAGCGGTGGCTGTCGAAACGATGGCGCCATGCTGGGCAGGGCGGAGGCTGGCTGGAGGGAGAGCTGCTGGTGCGGGGAGAGCATGACGCGGTGGTGTTGTTGCTGACCCTGCCCACTTCCGCCGCTGCCGATGAAGTTGGCGGGTTGTTGTTGTTGGTGGTGGTGTTGAAAGAGGCCGGACGACTGTAGGGCTTCTGCCACCTCACTTGAAACACGCTGTCGTTTAGATGGGACGGAGCCTGCCCCACGAAAAAAATATGGACGAAAATTTTGTTAAGTGATGTCGTCTAGTAAATGTTAGCTTTATTTTTTTATACTACTAAGAATGGTATAAGTAGTATTCTATGTAAAGTAATAAAAGTATAGAAGTTAAAAAATATAATATTAGAATTTGCGACAATGTCGTGGTAGTTTACTAAACTTCACACCTGCAATTATTATATTACGTGAATAATATTAATTGAAAATATAAAGAGTAAAACGATTATCAAATCAAATTAGTATTGTTTCTGATAAATGACAAACAAAAACTCCACTCCGATCCGGTTATGGTAATGCAAATGACATCGGTAAAATATTTGTGAAAATTTAACTAGCTCCATGATAGATTCCAGTATAATTTAAGCGGCAGTACAGGCGGAGAAGCTAAAATAGAAGGGTAACCGGGAAAAAAATGGTAGAAAATAAATTTTGGTACCGTTCGAAC
>JAUZND010022463.1:0-25048 GCA_034780555.1 Coelogynopora nodosa | reverse complement strand
AAAACACATCACTGTCCGAGTTATACCCTGACTAGGTGATGACGTCACCCTCTGATACCGGACCCTTGTTCAGCACATTGAAGATGTGAGCCATACACACCTGGTCCTTTGTCATGGCAGCTTGCACATCAAGGGTTGGTCTGACTTGTTGACATCAGTATGAGTGAGTTCGACTGGTGGCTGGATCACATAACTATAAGAGTCTGGTAACTTGGGAGTTGATGTGTCAAAAGGATCAAATTTGATTAGAGCCCGCTTCACTCCAGTGTTCTCATATGAGAGGTAGTTTGTCACACTCAGGGCATATCTATTAAACTCCTACTGTGGAAATTGCCACGAGGTACTGCTTGTAAACTTTGACAAAAATACTAAAAATTACTATTTTGATCCAAAAATGACCTTGAGGTGTTGACATTGACTTCAAATTACAAGAAATAACATAATAATGGGATTATGCGACCTCGAAAACCTCTGAAAAGTGGTATCATATATTGTTCTAGCCCTTTTGGTTATTTAACAGATTTTCCTCTAATCCGGGTGGCGGCCATTTTGTATTTTTGATTATATGGCGGCCCCGGGAAGCGCCCGTCAAAAATCGAGAGTATGGCATGGGCAACACCTGGGCCAAATTTGGTGCTTTTGTAAGAATTTTAACCAAACGGCACTAAAATAGCCCTAAGGACTACGACTAACATTCTTTCTACCTTTAATTTGGCCTCATTCTCAGCCTCCTCCTTGCTCTTCTTCGCCTTCTTTGATGAGGGTTCAGCAGTATCCCCGTCATCTGAAGCTTTCCTCTTTTTGCTACAACAGATAAAAAAATGACGTGTATCGATCAAAGCAATAGTAATATTAGTTAAAGATAAATCAACACTTTTTGACAACAGAGGAATAAAGGTGGGTAATACGGGCACGCAAAGTGGGCATCACCGGAGGAGGAGGGAAAATTTGTTTGTAATATTAATCTAATTTAAGAATCATATATACTCTAGTGGAAACATCAATCAACAAGGGTGACACCATCAATCGGAGTTAGGCATTATATACGATAGGGAGCATCACTTACTTCGTCGCACAGACCATCCAACCCCTTTCTCAGAACCCTCTCCCTCTTAAAATCAACCCTTCTGAAACCACACTCCCTGTAATTTAAAGCTAAAAGAAATCAGAATTACTACCTCGAAACACCAGCAGTTTATTTATTTTAAATAGGAACTGTATAGATAAATTTTGATAGACATAGTAATCGACAGGTAAATTCACCTGTAGACCGGTTACGGGGTATTTGCCCCTCATCAGTAGAGTAGGAATCAAACATGCAACCCAGAGATCTGTGAGGGAACCCACCTACCACTAGGCCACACTCTCGCCTGTCAACTACCGTGTCTAACTTGTAATATGAGCCCTTCACCATAGTTGCGCAATTGCACATAATGCTTATAATCAGGAGGAAACTCCACAGATAAGAAAGCCTTAATACTAAGAAGCGAACTTATTAATGTTATATGGAAAAATAAGACGAAATAATGAAGTAATAATGCAAGTAGAATTCTCAATGCGGCGCTACGATTATTTACTGTATTATTACCTCACTTTCACTTTTGACTTAAGTTCTTCTTGGTCTTCAGGCTTGAGCGATGCAAATCCAGAAACCCTAAAAGTACACACGTAATAAGTTTGTGTACATAAGTAGATAAACATTAATAAGTAGTTAAAAATAAATAAGTTAAATTTAAAGTGTACTTTGTTATGTCAAAAATTGTCGGGTCGTCAATTAGACTATCAGCATCCCTAGCAAAACAGTCGACATGATGCCAACGATCCTGAACACCATACTGCTTGGCTCGTTGACTATCGTAGTCTTTCACGGAGATGCGAACAGTCTTCTGTAGGTGTTTACACGTATAGAATATCGTTTAAGACATGTATTTAGTTCATCACTGAACATTCAGAAATATAAACATATTTTTATTCACAAATAGGAACGCATTCGATTTATATATCAAGCGTAATAAAAGCATTCAATAAAATATATTTAATATCGAATGTTACTCACAGTGTTAATTTTATCATCGCAAACCCGACATTTGCTCCGATTAGACTTGGCGTATTCAATAAGGTAGTCCCCTAATGGATCGCTGCTGGCACCACCACTTTTTCTTCCAGCGCCAGTGCCAGAAGCTACCGGATGGGAACAATAACACCTTACATGATTAACAATTCTACATATTTAAATTCCGATTTTTCAGATAATTATAATCTTGGAAAATCATTAAAGAAAAAAGTTATATAGATGTATTAACTAGAATCACCGACTAAAAAATGTATCGCTAAATTGAATTTTTTTTAAATTTGCAGGGCTGCTAGACATCTTAAGATTTCAAATACGGACGGCGTACAATATCAGTGGTGCCCATGGCTATGGGAAAAGCGTAGCCTATAACCAGCGACAAACGCAGAAAATTTTGGTATTTGAAACTTAAGAATGCATATAGATATATTCAAAATCTGATTTATTACCTAGTAAATTGTTATAAAAATTAAGTATTTAATACTTGAAAAAATCACTTGTTAATTTAAAATAATTTTTAGGAAGGTCAGGAATGGGGTAGGTGGGTATCACCTCAATATTTCATCGAATTTCAAAAAACTAATCTAAAATTCACCAAATCAGGACGTCTGGCAACCCTGCTTTTGTCAGAATTGTAAATTTGTCACATCGACAACAAAAATTACTCTCAATAAATAATCTAAACGTAATTATATATTTCAACAAATATTTGTTGAAATATATAATTTCGATATTTAAATATCAAAAGTTGTTTGATAAAATCAATTCGATTTTATCGATTTATATATTATGATGAAAAATCGATTTGGTATAAATAATTTTGCATCAATTTTATATCATTCTTAAATTATGGTAAACAAAAATATCAAATTATTCTCGATCTAGTCTAATTCATTCCAGTGTATGTTTTGTGATGAATCATTGGAGACCGATAGAAATTTAATTGAAAAATGCAATGATGAAAAACCATAAGTGGGTATATAACAACAATCGATATAGCTATTGTACATGATTTATTCACAAGAGAAACGTTACTGTATTACTGAAAACATTACTGTATTACTGAAAACATTACACTGTGACTATAATTTTTAATTGTATTTGGGTTGGTGCGGCGTTTGGAAAAATAAATTCAGGACTTTCCAGGACCCGATTTATCCAATTTCTTATTATGAAAATAAATGAAGGCATATTGCATTGCAAAGACATTAGACATAATATAGACCTCTCATATAATAGTAAAATATTAGTATTTATGAAATTTGAAAATAATATATATCCGAATCTTTAAAAAATCAAATGTATCTTTAAAAAATATGAAAGAATTTAAAATTCTGTTGTTTATTACGAAGTACAGTCATTATGCAATGATTGCAGGATATATTTATTGGCAAATAAATATTTGGTTTAGCTAATGCACTTTTTGCCTATTTATGCTCCATATTTAAAATGCTATTGAATTACGTCCGTCATGCAACAGTTGGTGGACTACAAAATCACCGTATAAATCCTGATTCCAGTTCAAATTATGGGGCAAAATGCAAACTGTGCTCAATGGTTGGTGATTGTGTAGTCCAACTACTGTTGAATTAGAAACGATTCACATGCAATTTTAATCTGAAGCATAAATGGGCAAAAAGTGCATTAGCTGAACCAAATATGTATTTGCCAATAAATACATCCTGCAGTCATAATGACTGTATTTAGCAAACACAACATACATAATGGAAGCTCAGTAGACCAGGGGCGTTTGCTACCCTGAAATCATAATGACTGTACTTCGCAAAAAATAACCGAATTTTAAGTTCTTTCAGATTTTTTAAAGATTAGTTATTTTGAAAATGTTACTTTAAACATGGTAAATTTTCATGATCGTCTTAAAAAATAGTACCATGCTAAAATTCCAGGACTTTCCCGGGATTTATTCAAAAATTCCGTGACTTTTCTAGGATTTAGGAGTTTTTACCAAAATTTCAGGACGCCAGACCAACCCTGTTGTAATTTACTTAGAAGCTGAACAAACTTAAAAATGATGATTATTTTAATTTTATTAATTATAAGTAGAAAAATGTTTAATTATAAATTTAAGGCTGAAGCTGTAAAATTTGTTCAATGTGATACAACTATAACACGGAAGACAAACATGGAACTATTAGTAAAGAAGAATATATTCGAGTATATGCCACACAATTAGAGTACCCGTGACCATCCTGTAAACAGATTGTAAATTTAGCAAAACCCGTCGAAATCACTGAGTTAATTTATCAGACACATTTTTTGTCGTTTTCTATAAGTAAAATATTCTTCACAACTGAATGAAAAAACCTCCTATAATTTTATCTATATTTGTTATGTTTAGAATTTGGCTAATAATATATTGTTTCGATTGCCACAACACAACTGTTGCATCAGAAGTAGATTATATTATTCTAAAATATTATTCTAACTATTTTCTAACATTTATTCTAACTATTTTTTATACATATGATGGATTTTTGGTAAGTTTTCTAACTGAACCCCCCCCCCCCCCCCCCACGTTTGTACTAGGGGGGGCCAAAAAATAAATAGACTCTTAAATTTTAGAAATTTACAGCATAAACTTGAATATGTGAGATACAGACTATATCCTACACATGGGGGAAATCTACGTACTCTAATTCAAAAGGTAGTATTTATATATCACTATTTTGGATAGAATTTATTTGTCTATCGACAGCTGGCGCGAGTTTGCCTGAAAATATTTTACAAGTTATTGATAAACTCGCACTTTATAAAGCTAATATGGTGTTGCAAGGTTATGATAGGCCTCCAGCTATATTAGCGGATGCAACAAAGGAACACAGACAATTGTTCGTGCTAATGTTCCAATACAGTGTATGTCAACTCAATCTGGTTTTATGCAAATCAGGTAGTTTCAGAGAAATAAAAGCTGCTACTACCTCAATATTTGATGCCTGTTTTTATTTTAAATACTCAGACAACGAGCACAACTCTGTTCAGCAGTTCGACATAAATGTTTAAAAGAATATTGTGCAACGCGCTGGGTTGAAAGGAGGCATGACGCAATTTTTGTATTTTTAAAACTTTATAAACCCCTGCTCAGTATTTTCAATGATAAAAAGGCGTAGTGATGAAGATGACCTCGAATATCACCAGGACGTTGAATCTTATCCAGAGGCAAAAATATCGAAATCTGGACTTGCGGGGAGACAGAGCCATCGCAATAATGTCCTATCAGTGTCAGCAAAAGATTACTATAAACTAGGGCTATGGTATGATTCCTTCATGGATAATATAATATCGGAACTCAAAACGATATTTAATTCAAAATATAATATTAATTCCGTAGAACTGTGTTCAACATGATTTTGAATCATTGGAAGAGTCGATTAAACTGTATCTCAGTTTGTTAGTTGATGACAGTGATGCTTGTTACGCAGAATATTCAAGATGGCAGCGAAAATGGATCGCTATTTCCAAAGATTAGAAATCTCATTCATCGACAATTAGTGCTGCTCTTACTAATTGTGAGACAAAACTTTATATGCTACTATTACAAACCTCATTTAAATTGCTAAATAACTATATAGTCATTATATTATGTTATATGCAACATTATTTTATATTGTTAATAAATACGATTGTCGATATCTAAAGTGCAATATAAAGAAAATAATATTATTCAGCATTTAACTAAAGTTTAACAAACATTTATATAAATTTCAAACAAGTGTTGCGTACTCTTGCGTAATGGTTAATTACTTCTTCGTAGTTGATCGTAAATAAGTTTTTTAATAAGCTTAGAAAACTAAAACAGCGTTCAGCGGTGAAGTTCAACACTGGAACTGTAGCATATATTTGTAAATGGCATATAATGTATACTAAAAAATAATTTGTATGAATCAATGTTTTTACATTTTAAAGAGGGGGCCAATTGAAATGAGTTGACCATCCCCTCACAAAATCTTGGCTACCCACCTGTAAACCGTTGAATATGGAATAAATAAGCTTAACTGTATTGCAGTAAATATCGTCAGACTTCGCTTTTTCAAAATTGTATAAAAATTAATCTGTTCATTTCAACAACATTGTTCAAAAGACAACTTCCCAGGAGTTGATTAAAAATATAACAAAATATTTAGTTGAATAATTAGGTTTTTATATGCAATATTTTTCATTTTAAGAATACATCTAAATTATGTTCTCCCTCTTTTTATCTGTGATTAGACAAATGTATTAATCTCGACATCTTTAAGCAGTCCTGATGTAATTGGAAATTTATGTTTTTCTTTCAAATTTTGTCATAAATGAAGATGTGGCATTGTAGCCACTAAGTGTCTCATCACTTATTCGTGTCCGTTTGTCATCCAAAATAAACTTGTTCTCATTAAATGCTCCTTCTGCGTCAGAATTCCCGTGTGACAGAATGATAGCTAATTTGATGAAGAGTGACATGTTGGGGAATATATATTCTGTTAGTGTTTCAGTGGTGAATAAACTGGGCTCCATTTCCGTCATAATTATTATCATCGTCGTCACTGGCTTCCTCTTCAAATACCTCAGCCACTTCCTTTTGCAGTTTTTAATTTTTCGGTAACACTTCCACTGTGAATAGTTTCCATCGTCAAAAAGAATGCCGAGGAAAGAAATTTCCCGAGGTAAAAATTCAGAGAAGCCCACCAGTCTGCGAATAGCTTCAGTAGACCATTGGACTTCTATTGACAAAATGGTGCAAGACTTGAAGATCTCGTAAAATTGGGGACAGTCTTCAGTAGAGAAGAAACAGATTCTATGTAAAATCGCTCTGTACAAAAGTTAAAACAAATGTGTACACATTGAATGATTTTATTTTCTATTGAAGGTTTGTTCAATGTTGTGGAAGCTTCAATTTCTGAAGTTGATTATTGGATGACTCGTACTTAAATTAATGTCGTAGAATTTGAAACCTGTTTTTGTTTTAACCACCTCTGGTTTCAATTAACGAAGAAGCAGCGTAACAACGAGAGAAGACAGTTCATAATAGAGGATGTGGATAAGTGGAGCTTCTGACTGAGAGTCTTGGGACTTTAATGAAGATACTATAGGCATCACGATTTAGAACAGTCTTTTGATTCCGTCATTTTTTCTCAATCTTTGTCAGAGATCATTGGCGATTAGAGAAAAAAAGTATTTGATTGCATAATAATTTTCCTCCAGACGATATGCGCCTTCTTGTAGAGTCAACCACCACTTTCGACATGTCGCAAATAACATGTTTTTTTTATTTTGAACCTCTCTGAACACGTTTTAAAGTCTTGACGCCTGCTCTCACGGGTGACCTTTTAAAAAAGTAAGAAAATGCAAGCCCCAGGCATTCAATATAATCTCCAAATGCATAGCAGTAGAAAATTCATTATATACCTTATGGATGTTAAATGTCAACTAGGTCAGGATTCAGTTCTTCTTTGACTTTCTTGTCAAAATTATCATGACATTAGGTCCGTCACTTGAGATCTGCATAAGTTTTCTTGTGTACAGAGCTGTGGCAACATCAGACATCAGTAATGTTAGACAGGGATGAGAATGCCAGCCCAAAATCCGAGCATTTAACAACATGAACGGGAGCCTATGGCGAGGCGAGTAGCCGAGCCTCTAAAATGACGCTTAGCGAAGAAATTTTTGAGTTTTTACTAACTAAAATTAATATAAAAGAGCCCCAAGGGGCTCTATAACCAATCCCGCACATGCTCTAGTTTTATTGCATATTTGTACGAATTATGAAACCTATAAAAAAATACTAAAATCCGAAGAAATCCTAGGATTCGAGTAAGATTCTCTAGCCTGGTTAGAGAATATGACACCTGCTTGTGCCCTGCCTACATAGGTAACTATACTGTACAATAATTATAAACAATATGCAAACCTGACCAGTCATCATAAGTAAGTTATGTACTAGATGAATTCGAAAAATAGATAAATAACACAAAAATTAAAACAGATAACATTTAATTAAGCTATATATAGTATTATAGTTTATTTATAATTAAAATATTTCATAACAATTTTATCTGAGACCAATAAGGAAAAAAAGTACAATATCGTGAGACCAATGAGACATTACACAACTTTGACACATGGATTTTAAAAATACTTGTTTTGACACATTTTTTTTAATAAATCGTTTGACACATCAGACCACACATTGAACTAGCATTATTTTTAAATTATTACATCTGTCATCAATATTGCAAGGCACTACAATGTAAAAACTCCAATTTTCAATAAATTATAATTTAAGTTATCATTGGATATTCTAATGTATGATTTAGATTTCACTTATATGATTAACATAGATTTTTGTACATTAATTTTAACTTCACATTTTCAAAGGGGTTCCTAATTTATAGTATCAATTTGTTATGTTAACTTACCAATAGACTTCTTTATTGACTCCTGGTCATCCCAGCGGAGAGTATCAAAATCCTTGATGTCAATATGATTCTTCACTTTAGTTTTTTTGAAAAAACAAGGTGGATGATACCAATTGGGGATTTTCCCATCAAAATGTGGTGACTAAAGTTAAAAAGAAAGAATAAATTTATTTCTAAATAATATGTTACATGTACGTATGTATGGCTTCGATATGTAATAATTATACTATTAATTACCAGCAATGTTTAAAAATTTTCTCAGTGTAATTTGATACAGAAATATGTTACTTCCTTGTAATGTTCAATGAATGGCATAATTAAATAAACTATGATTAGAGCACCAATATAAAAATCAGAAAACGTAAAGCTAAATAGTAAAAAGTAGTATTTGAAGATTATTAAGTAAATTTTTTAAAGATATTTAATATTTTATAAGAAACTGGATATATTATCCCTTTATACAAATTCCAATATCATGCATCAGCATGTTTCCAGCATTTTCCAAAGGAGGGTAAATTTCTCAGATTTCTGACAAAGTACCAAAAGTCCAGAAAATAAATAAAAACATATTTTTCACAATAAAAATACATTTTGTAACAATTTTTAATTAAGATGGATGTTTAACCATTTGTCCGGTGAGGGGGTATAACATTTTTTCTTCAAATAAATTAAATTGTTTATTGAACGATACAATGTATGCATGACCCTAATTTTTTTTCTCAGTGGCTAAAACACTTTTTTCTAACTAAAAATTGTAATTTTGAATATTTTAACATACAAAAGAAAATTATTTTAATATTGAGCTATTTTATACCCTCCAATAGGTTTTTATAATTTCTGATGATATTCAGATCTTAAACTTACAACAATAACAGAGAAAAAAAAAAGTTTGTCATAAAATATATACATTTAACTTGAATAATAATATTAATTATAAAAAGAACCAGCAATTTCACAATAAGACAAAAACTGCATTTATACTACTTATGGCTTATTTATATAAGCAGTATAGATAATAATAAAAAATACACCAAACTATTATAGATCTCATGATCTGGAATCAGATGCAAGAAGAATCAAAAGTTATAGCATAGTATATGGGTCAATATATTATATAGAATGTATGATTACTTTCCCATAGTTTTCCAAAACTGGAGTTTATGACATAATCAGGTCATAAAAAGAATACTAAATGATTAATTTTTTTTAAAATAAAATTAGTTTGATGTCTTTAGAAGGTATTTGTATTCCAAATGTCAGCTTAATTGAATGATGGGAAGTTTGTTATTCCAGAGGAAGCCCTACAAAATATGTACACAGAGGAAAGGTTAAAATTATATTTAAATGAATGTCATATTTCAAATATACCATCAATAATTTTGAAAATTCACATAAAATTATTATAACACATTCTGAATATTGAAAAAAAAATCACATTCTATTTTTTTGCTATGAAAGCCTTCAGCAAAATTAGTTAGTTTTCATGACTGAAATTAATTAGTATTCTGAAAAAATATAATTTTAATTATACTCAATTAAATATTTAAAATAATAAATTCTACTTGAATTATTGAAAAACATACCTTTTAAATTATTTCTAGAAAAAAAATCTAGTTATTTCCTCATAGTTGCACATTGTATATATGCCATATGGAGGATTTGCAGGTAAATTTACAAAAAATAAAACATTTGCAAGTATATTGTTTAAAATCTTCTATATAAAATTGACTACAAACTATTTTCCATATAAAAGAAAGCATACTTCATTAATGAAATAAATATCCAAATGGAGAATATACTGTATACTTCAGGGTTGCCACCATCAAAAAAAATATAGATGAAAAATGCAACCTAGGCCTCACAGCTATATAAGAAGCATAGCCTATCAGAAATATTTAGGTATTTTGTAACAAAGAAAACAAATAAAAGTATAAATCCCGTGTTCGGCTATAATATATGTAGTAGGCTTATGTTACCATAAAAAATAATTCTATTTAATATTTTATAACATAGAAAAGTGGTATATCATCAATTTATAGATTTATTGCAAAATTGAAACATACATAGAACAATAAATATAGTAGGGCTATATAAAATGTACTTTTTTTTAACAAGCACTTGAATTATAATTTTAAATAAATATCACAATAATAAAAAAATAAAGCGTGGGAAATAAAAATGTATTTATTGTGGTGAAATTACTTCAATAAATCAGCTTATAATAATGTTAGCCTCTCATAAATGTTAAGTTTAGTGACTAGATATGTAGGGCCTAATCATTTATTGAAGAACACTTCATATCTCACTATTTTAAACAAACTAAATTTAATCACTCAGGCACAAAAAAGTAAAGTTTAAAAATTGGTGTGTAAGAAAAGTGTACTAGTGCCAATGAGCATGTGTCCCTTTTAAAGAATCACATTTTTATAAAAAAATTTAACTAATCATAAAAATGCTCAGCTATAATTATATTTGTACTACTTGTAATACTTATTCTAATACTTATAGTGAAAAACAATTGTAATATGATTACACAAATATTACATATTTATTATAAAAATAATTACCAAAAATGCCAGATACACATTAGCAGCTTAAAATAAATATATTAACAACATAAGATTAAAATTATTGCATTATAACATATTTTAAATTATTATCTGATAACAAAATTATTGTCTCTAAATAAATAGCCAAATGTGAAATAGCACTTTAATTAAAATCGCTTCAAATTAAAATATAAAATATCTGTTAAATCAGTAAAATATACCATTTTAAATAATAAACAGTAAAATAAACCATTTTAATTAATAAACAGTAAAATATACCATTTTAATTAATAAACATATTAGAGTTAAAATCCGTGTCATCTCCCCACCACCCTTCCTGGCTATGTAAGCAGCGTAGCCTATAATTCATCACCAAAACAATGAATTTTTTTTGATATTTTAAGTCCTAGAATGCAGCAAAATAAATTGAATGCACTAAAATAATTAATCTTAATGGGATCTTTTTTTAAAACAAAAGGAATAAAATTTAATTATAAAATATTAACTATATATTCTATTATAATATTAATAAAAACTATTAAGTAGCCTACATATTGAAATAAAAGTAAACAACATACCTACATGTAAATGAACTAATGACATGACAAGGTACAGAGAGACAATGTTAGATGCAAAAATGTGTTATGTTATGTAGATAATATTATTATGATTTTTATGCCCCAAATATAAATCATATGTAGTCTATTAGTATTGTCAGCTGTATTGTGTATGATGAAGAAGCTTTTAAACTCTCCATAGTTGCCATTTTACACTTTTTTAACGTGGAATCGGTAAGTTGGACTCAGCTGCCCAACTTGTTGATCAAATAATAATCATAATTAAAACAATATAATATCTAATCGCGCGGAGCGAAAAAAAATTCTATTAAGTACGTTTGTGCCAAAAACAGAAAATAGTGATAATTTTTTTTAAGATTAAGATTTCTGAAAACCGGGACATTTCAACACTTTTCCGGGACATCTGGTACAAGCCCAAAATCCAGGACTGTCCCGGAAAATCAGAAACGGTTGGCAGGTATACATAGTGAACCTGACTAATTTTTTGGATAGCATAGATGTTTCGTCTTTACAAATATTTTAAAAATAAATTATTTTTCTAAACAAAATTTAAAGTCGATTTGAGAGTCACCATTTAAAATAATATGCAATTTATTATGACAAATAAAGTTGTACCATGATGCATTTAAAAAGAGTTAATTTTATGCTGTCAATTAAACCATATTAATAAAGAATGCTATTATTAACGACTATTAAATAAAGTAACACTATATTATAATAATTCATTATGATTCAAAGAAAAAACAACAATCAGGACCAAAACACTCCAGAATGGAAAAACAAAAAGAATCTGAATGTGGTATAATCAAACCACAAACATTAATTTTAAATACGTTTTAAATCCAAAAATACAGCTTGTTTTGTATTCTATAAAACAGAATAATTAATTCGCAAGTTACTGTGGATAGCCCTATTAAATCCAATAGACACAAACATAACAGAAGAAAAACCAGATTATTAATACGAAAATGGGTAATAATTGAAATATATATAAAAAGTGAAGATGTGACAAACAATGGTGTAGGACTTTGAACCATCAGCGACAGTTTTTCTGATTTGTGTGCACATATTATAACTATTCTCATAGTTAAGTAGCTTTTTTGGTATTTTTCTGAAATTTAATGCAATTCTAAAATTGAAAATATCAAAAATTCGTCAAAAGTTAATTATTTCATAATATCGAAGAAGTACATATTAAGGCCAGATAAGCTATGATCAATCAGAAAAAAAGAGCCTATATCTAGACAGACACGCACCAGAGAGTTGACACAGGCACCATGTCTGACCAGAGCCTCAATGGCTTGGTTGGCCCCCTCCAGAGCGGCAGAATGGAGGGCGGTATGGTACAGCTGGCCGCACTTGTTAACTGAGGCATCCCCATTCTCTACCAGCAGTTGGATCACAGAGGCATCGTTCAATGCGGCCGCCAGATGCAGTGGGTGGTGGCCCACGTTCGGCTGTGTGTGTGTGTGTGGGAGGGGAGGGGAGGGGGGGGGGGGGATATTGCAATCAAAACATATAGACAAAAAGCTTATTTATACCAATACAAGACTATGTCAGATCGAGGGACTGGCACACTAAATGACAATCTAATCGCGGAAATATAAGTAGAAACACATACATGTTGCTATTGAACAATTTTTACTCTATTTTTTTATATACAGCATTGGCGTATAGCTTCCTATATGAGTCAACCGAGTCAATTGACTTGGTAGACATTATAAGTATTTTCCATTTCATAGTGTTTATTTCCTTGGAAAGGTCCTCCATTTTTTTAAATAGGTTTTTTCGGGGGCTTTGCACCTGAAGCCCACTAGGGCTTGCTTGGAGGCTTAATTAATAAAATAAATTATGTTTTGTCTCGGTAGACATTTTTCTCTAGCTACGCCCATGTAGCATACATACATAAAAGGCTTTTACAACTTTCGAAAGCTAACGACGTTATTGATTTTTTATATAATATGGAGTTGTCTTTTTTACACTGGATATCTCAATTGATTGGATAATCATCTTATACAGTCAGTAAATAATCCAGCATGTTGCGTCCTCGTATTTTATCACTAATATTACTATATTCTTAGGACCATACAAACATTTCATTATATATATGCAGATAATATCTTTTTTATATATTATTAGATAATATTATATATAAGATATATATTATAATATATAAATATAGATAAATAAATAAATATAGATAAATATTATGTATAAGATAATATTTTTTTTAAATGTCATAATTACATCTTAAGATATATTATATCTTAAGATGTAATTATGAAATTTATTAAAAATTGATAAAACCCATGAAATTCCATGAGATTGACAGTGTTTTCAAAAAAGATAGACAGCCTGCCCTAAAGCTTGTTCTCATCATTGTATAATTAACCAATGGAGCCGACTCAGAACGCGACGCTGAAAGGAAATATGAACAAAACAAAATGAAAGACCTTATTTTAGTAGAGATCTAGTTGTGAGCTGGATGACAACATAAGGCTACTTTGCTGCAACTACGGTCAGTCAACGTGGCTTATACAGAATACCTACGTTAATCCAGTTGACACTTACAACAAGTAATCTCGTTACAGTGACGCAGTGAAAGTAGGAATTTTCCAAATTGGTGCACGTGAGCAGCTAATTGTCAAATTTAATATTATGATTTATAATAATTTTTTAACACTTTCAACGTATTTTAAAATATAATTTTTTTTAACACTGTCAACGTATTTTAAATAATAACGTTTTATTAACATTTTTCCCCATGACCTAGTTTTGCTTCATCACGTTTGATGTGAAAGGGCCTTTACACTGAGAAAAAACATCATGACCTGATAACGAGCTAATCAGGTTAATCTCAGATTCGCTAAAGCTTCATAAAAAGTTATTGATGTATTATTTAATAATAGTAAAACTTTTTACTAAATTGCTTACAAAAATAAAAGTTAGTTTTATATGTATATAAATATACTTTAATACATGAAATAGCACATTTTATATTTTATGATTTACGGGTCAGTCACGAGGGAATGTAGTCTTTAGAAATTTAAATAAGTATAAAACCTGAGCTGAAAGTTAAACAACAAACGTTACTGACCGAGCTACTTAAAACAAACGCTATGGTTTTCTGTGCGTACAACACAGAAATGATAAATAAAACAAAACATGCTAGTTATATTATGTAAAACTTGATAAGCGGTTCATCAGTTATAAAAAACGGAAAAGCCTGAATGTTGTAGATAAGAATAGATGATAAATAAAACTAACTGTATGTAAACACAATTATACATAGCAATAAGTGGTTTACATGTAACTTATTAATAAAAGCTGGTAATGAAATCATATTATGATAATTATAACGTATGCCAAACATAGGACCGACACCTTTGTTCATTCAGTTTTGATTAATAATAAATTTTAAAAAAATCAATACCACATAAAACAGGATATTTTGAAAAAGATCACTGGCTAATGTTGTGTAGTCGATACAATATACATACAATCTCCTACCTGAGAGGTAAAGCAGGCCCCGAGCTGTATCAGATACCTGATGCCTACATTACTGTTTCCCTCAGCGGCACAGTAGAGCGGCATGCGGGCCACGATTTCCCTCCCCTCGTCGGTGTTACTGGCTCGCACCAGCATCTGGACGATGTCCGCGCTGTTCCAGATGGCTATGGAGGCCGCAGTGTCCGACATCATCCGTTCACTCTCCTGTACACCGCAAAAAAAAGTGGGGACACGACGTCGTAGACAAGAAAGGTATAATTGTGTGCAGAGTTTTAGTGTATATATTAAAGTATCATATTTGTACAAAACCTGAGAAGACGTTCATAAAAACTGGATAATTTGTGAGCAAATAGTGTTGATTCTATTTTCACACGTAAATTTTTTAGAAAAATTATATAGTGTCTATGAGGTCAACATGAGACAAAGCTAAAGGTTTTCTTTATTTTATGAAAAATCAGTGTTATAGAGTATTTAAAGATACAAAATGGATCCACAATGCTAAAAAAAATCGAGTCCATTCATTGAAGAAACACATTTAATGTGACATAGATAGCGTGTATAAAATTATAGGTTATATTATATTGTATGGGTTATATTATAATCAAGAAATATTCTTAGTTGAAGGTGAGTACAAAATAATATGTAATTATAACACACAGGCATTAGATATATAATGTACTATAGCGAGTATCTACCGATAATTAACTACAACGCAGACGGAGATAAGAAAATCATAGTATAAGTTAGCGTTAGGAGAGTAAACAACAGAGTGAGCTAGAATTTTACACGGTATAGTAAGAAAGAAATTAATAAAATACAGAGAACTATTATTTGAAAAGGAAAGTAATGATACTAAAAAAATAACAAAAGTATTTGCCAAGTTAAAAATTGGTTAATTCCAACTAGTTGTTTATTCCTGATTATCTATCTACATTTTGTATTCTCTAAGGACTGTTTGACTCGTTGTTTGAGGCTATTATCTCGAAGTTGAATTGTGGATAAATATAGAGCTTGACTGGTTTCTGCAGTATTTCTGGCTAGAGCTTGACTGGTTTCTGCAGTATTCTCTGGCAATATATATACTTGACAGATTGATGAGCCGATGTAGAATTTGTTGTAAGCGTTAGGTCATAACTGTACGTGCCTCTCAGTCATTTCAGTTTGAAATATTTAAAAAATTGGAAACATGTTATCTTTATGGAAATTATGTTTATTTTGTGACGTCACAAATTCCGAATTACTTTAGCAATTTTTTAAAAATTGTGTATATCACTTCAAGACAAAATAATTAGCCCGTGTTTGAAAATTTCAGATAAATTAGACCATTACTTTTTTGTGCTAGAGTTGATGAAAGAAAGTATTTTATTACTCTCCCCTTAGCAATTCTTCGGAATTTGGAATTATGAAACTAACTTTGGAATTTCGAAAAGTCAAATTTTGAAATCAATTTTCCTGTTTTTAAAATCAGTCTTGCTTAAAATTCTCTTTATCAAAAAAACTGTTCTCCAAAATATAAAAATATCAATCCGCAACAATATATAATCAAAATAATATTACAAATGACTATAGAATAGTGACATTATTCATCAAACCGATCAAGAACATACTGTGTGAATCAAAATTGACAGCTCTACCTGGGTATTTATGACCTTTCCACCCAACTCAATAAGCACTCTAAACGCATCCATCGCACACTCCCTAGAAGCTACATCAAGAGGCGTGCAGCCGAGTGTGTTCTTCTGGGTAATAGATGCTCCTGCCCGGTAAAGTAATCGGATTATGTCGGACTTGTTTTTGGCAGCTGCCAGATGTACTGGTCTATTTCCTTGACTATCCTGCAAGATATATTAAATAAAAATTACCATAATTATAATAACGTATATAGAGGGAAATGAGGAAGAAAGATTGATTTTCACGTTAGGTACTCACTTGCGCGTCAGTAGCAGAAAAGTCCATTTATCACATGTTATGATAAAATCATAATTATTTAAATTACTGTTTAAATAAATAGGAAACAATACAGAACATAATTATTATACAAAACTTATAAATATCGAACACTGTATTGTACTATACATTGTATATTGTAAATTTGTAGATATCCAAAAAACGCTGTAGAGGGATATATTATTATCAGTGCAATTATAAATTAAAAATCAGTGACTCTTTGAAGAGTGATAATGCACTGGCAACTCCAAGACTCCGTGTATTTGGGAGTAATGAATATTCGACCAGTGTTGTTACAATTGCTGGTAGCATATCACAAAATGTGTGAAAATTATTATAATGTTCAGACCATCATGTCTGGCATACTCGCTTAACTTTCCTCGATGTCAGTGCAAGTTCTTTTTTAAAAGAAAATTTGAAAAAATTACATTCTCATCGGCGTCAGTTATCACGTTTCGAACGGATGGTATGGCACAAGACCGCACAATTATTCGATTTAACTTATTTGAAGTGCACCAAAACAGAACAGATTTGAGGCGTTCTTTTTGGATTCTGTCACCTACATCTTTCAATTTGCCTGCAATATTACCGGCACCATCATACACTGACTGCGAAATTTAATGACATCTAGTTCTAGTTCACTAATCAATGCCAGTAACTTATATGCCAATATTTTATCCGAAACAGCCTTTGCTAATTTTTTACTAATTCAGCAACCGCTGCAGATAATAATCTCTTTGCAAAACAGTTTTCTACGCTTCCTCTTAAACTATAAATATTTTAACCATTCGATCAGAATAATTTTGATATTGCTCTCTTCGGACTGAACGCTTTATTCCAGTTTATAAAAGTTTTTGTTCAACTTCTTCTCTTCGGCGAAGACAGTGAGCAGTCTGTTCTCGTTTTGTAGTCGCTCCTTCTGTTCACTTGAATATGTTTTGCTTGGAAAATCTTCAGTATAACTGGTATGAGCCTTAACAGATTTTTGAAGCAGACTATTAATAATATACAAAGTAGTTGTAGTCAAATTCCTAGCTACCAAACAAAACTTCGTTATAATAAATGCCTTTACAGTATGACTTTAAGACTGCGTTTATACAGTTTTTCATTTTTTCACAGAAGACACTTGTGGTAGAATCTTTTGTGAGCGTCAATTTATCCGCTTCCATGTGGAAATTCTTCTTTTGCACCTCTAATAGACGTCATTTTACAAAAGCTGATGACATATTTTAAACATTATAAAATCTCATTAAATTCAAGACATAATACACATATTGACCATTTTTAAAACCATTTCAAGAAACAAATACTTTATTATACGTACAACCCTGTTTATTATAATATGATACATACTTTACATATCAATTTATAGGGGGAAAAAATAATATATGTGATACATGCATTAGATTAGAAAAAATATGCATAGCAGACAAATGTATAATGTAAACGTATAGTAAGAATAATAATATATATATATATTGTATATATCTAAGACAATAATTTGTTTTAAGTTTTCTATACATATTGTAAAGATATAGGTATATATAAAATATATTGTAGACATAGGTAAAAACATGATATTAGAAAAAAATGTACACATCATTTTTAAATAAAGTTTGTACAAATCACAACAAGTTTGTACAAATCACAATATTATACTTTTTGTAATCATTTTCTTATTGCAACTTAAAAATCTCCATACCTTCTTCTCAAATATTCTTAATTTAATCAATTTTAACACAACTAAATTTAAAAAAAACTTTTTTTTTTAACTTTAATTTAACCAATTTTGACACGTCACTGATAATCGTGTAGAAGGACTTTGAAGGTTGTAATTATTTTTGTTTCGCAATTTAGACATTTCGTGTAAAAACTGCACATGTACAGCATAATGAAAAAGTAAGAATTGTTAATTACATTTTATCAATTATAGTTGGCTAAAAGTATTTCATCAAATGAATATAAATATATAAAAATGCATTCACTTATTGAAAATTGATCTATTATTTGATGACAATATTACACAACATAAACAAAACATTTTTCTTAAAGTGACATTAAAATTTTTTTTAAATTTTAATAAGATTAAATAACCCACCATTGATTTAAGATTTGCTCCAAACTTAATAAGAGCCTTGACAGTATGTAATGCACCTTCTTGGGCAGCAAAATGAAGAGGGGTACAACATTGTCGACCCGGCTTATCTACACTCACTCCTGCGTTAATGAATAAAATTACTATCTCATGATGATTCTTTTGAGCGGCAAGATGAATTGGATAGTTTCCTTCATCGTCCTTGACAGAAAATCAGAGAAAACAATTTTTATTAAGTAAAACTATTCAACATTTTAAATTCATTTCTTAGTTTAAAAAAATTCTTAAATATAGATGTAATTATAAAAAATGATAATATTATGTAAAATGTTTACCCTACAATTTTTTTCAATTTACAATAAAATAAATGCACACAAATGAGTACTAATAATACATAAAATTAGTAGCAAACATTATGGATAATATTATATCTATTATTCATCACCTACATAGTATGCTGTACATAGAACCAATATTTAGTGCTCGCACACGCCAAAAAAGATGATTATATTATACAAAATTACAATGTAAAAGTAAAAAGTAAAATTGCCGTCAATATAATTGTATTGATCGATATATAGTATTATACTATTTGTCAAATAATATTATATGGTGCTGGTCAATATACCTAGTTAATTAACTATATATTTCAAAATAAAAATTTTATGTATCGATTAAAATAGCTATATAAAAAATTATTTAAATATGTTAAGCTCGTAAATACTATAATATAATTTTTCTGAAAACGCAATATAACTTAAATCTAAATTAGTATATAATAATTATATAATGTATTTTGGCTGTCGACAGCACGGAAAAGCTTGCAATGATGAAATATCAAAAAAATAAATTCATTAAAAAACGGAATTACATACTGTGTATGACTGTATAACAATAAAGAGGAAATAAATATAATAAAATCGCTATAAGTAATAAAGAGGCTTGATGATTACCTAGAAACTCTAAACATATGAAGATTATTTTATTATTATATGATATTTCTATAATGTTTTTTAGTGCTTATAATGAGATTTCGTAACATCAAATTACTATTCTTTAAGATATAAACAAAAATATTTTAGTTTTTTTTATAATAGTGTTAAGATTATCATTAGTATTTAAGATTATACGCATGTTCTGAACACGAACAACATACGGATTAGGAAATACACAACTGGACAATTTAAAGTTGGAACAAAGAATTAAAAAATATTTTAAAGGAATGTTTAGCAAAAAAAGAGTCATTTGAGATTGTGAAATATCTAATATAATAAAACTAAAAAAACAATATAATAAACATGACGGGCAGAAAACCTCATATCCAGTGACAAAATATATATGACTTTTATTGTCAATGTAGGTTTTTTCAAAAATATATTGAATGAATAAGCATCACCATTATATCCGTATGTGCTCCTGATTTGAGAAATGATTGAACTGTTTCCTTTGCACCTGATATAGCAGCCCAATGAAGTGGTGTACAGTCATTTTTATCACACATATTAATCATGCAATGTTGAGAATTTACTTTTGAATTAATTTCTGCTACTTCCTTGTTCTTAACATCTTTATGGATTGGCTATAATGATTTATCCAGCTGTTGAATAAAAATAAATGAAAACACATTTATAATAATAACAATTTTAAACATATCACTACATAAAACAAAATGTTAATTTTATAAATATTGCAGGTAAAGGAGTGAATCTTTGTTTAATACATAACATATAAGTTGTCAAGGGCTGATGCATTCTGGCTGAGTTAAGGAATTTAATAATCAGAATATAACAAGGATAATAAATGATAATATTTCAATATATATTATTGCAAAAATATAAGTAAATTAAAACAAATTAGATTATATATTCTATGGAATAAAAGATTATAAATTATATAAAAATGGGATAATCAGTGGGAGATAACTTATACCAAGAATGTGAATTATTAAAAATAATATTAAAAAACTATGTTGAAGTTTGAAGAGAAAACATGCCCTTTAATGTCAATGGTGTCAATAGTGGGTCAAAGGAACTATGAACCACTTTGCCATTTGTAATGGTTCCCATTTGAAAAATTGTTTATACGGTTTAGAAAAATACATTTTAGAAATAAAAACTTACACAAACAATTTTCATCAACCATGTTTGCAATGTGACAATATATTTAATATGCCAAATTTGTTGTGAATAGTTTATAATGATATGTATCTATACAATTTAAATGTTATCAATATATATGCCTTAAGTTTCAATTGTTTTTATTAAATATTTTGCAATATTTATTTATTAATTAAATTTGGATAAACAAACATGATTTGTATGATTATAATTTGATATGCAATATATTAAAGAAAGACATATATATAGTATATTTAATCAAGCCTGACTTGTGTAAGCATCCCAGATGAACATCCAAGATGCTAGTGTAAACTGAAATTATTTTGTATGCTGGATGGATGCAACTGGCAATTGTTTTAGCATATTTGCAACTATAGTTTCTTTATCTAATAATATAATCAACTTATTAAAATAAATATATAATACATGTATATTCTATACAATAGATCATAAAATTAACTTCTCAAATAATACCAAATTTTATTTTTATTTTTTATATGTAACTAAGTATAGGAACATATTATTATATATAACATTGCTGTTTTGCATAATAAACATTTCATACTTTAGTTTCTCTTTGTAAAGTGATGAAAATATTAATAAAAATAACATTTAAAGAGTAAAGTATTTCCATTTAGTAAAATATTTATCCTGAGATGAATGCTAAAATTGTTAATTAAATTATTTGGGTACTACTTGATATTAGCAAATAATACTATATTATCTTCTTTAAAATAATGATTTCCCTCTATATTTATGGATTATCTCAAAAAGGTGTAGGTAGCTAATTCAATATATAAAAATAAGTAAAGATTTTTAAAATGATTAAAATCATTGTAATATAATTTATATTAAATAGTTTAAATATAATAAAGAATTATACATAATTATACTTTAATGTTTACTAACCTAAAAGGTGCCTTTCAGTATCACAATGACTACAAGAATACATGTTGACAATGCTGGCGGTCATTTTGAAAATTTACAGCAATTTGTACTTTTTTTATAATAATTGACAAATATTACCAATACAATTGTCACGTAGTTTCGGTAAAAAATGTACTACTACTAGGTAATTTTGACTTTTATTTTAGTAAAAAATTACTATATAATTTTAGGACACCCTGTACTGTATAAATATCAGTAGTTTTATGAAAAGGTATATTTATGGTGACTGCTATATACTGTTTTCATTAATGGGAAATGTGTATTTCCAATATAGTACCATCAATTATTTGTACTAATGATTAATGTTTTAATTTAATTTGTGTTATGAACAGAGTTAATAGAATTTATAATTTAATTTATATAGTTAAATATACACTGTCCCTGTCATAAAACTAATTAAAAAAGAAGACAATTTCCTTTGGCTAAAGTTATATTCTACAATTAAATAATCAGTTCTAAAGTATGAAATTGAATAGAACATAATAATTAATTCTAAGTAATACACTTATTTATAGAAATAAAATTAATCATTAAATGTTCCATTATTAAATTATTTTTGAGGAAAGTTTTATTATTAAAAAGAATAATAGAAATTCTTTATAGAATATGGAAATCAATGATATCTTTAATGTTAGGTCTGCTAATGATAATATTAATGAAACAGAATATTTATCAACTTTAATATGTCAAATTATAGTAAACTAATTTTTAATTTGAAGATATAATTAATAATTTTAGCATGATGATATAGTATCATACTATAATGTCGATTTATAACTAGATGTGGTTGGATAAAAATCCCAAAGATTATATTGAAAGATAAATCTTGAAAAGAAATGATACAGAGTCAGAGGATCTTTGTCACTATGAAATACAAAAAGCCAGCTCATTATCCAGACTTTAATCAAATAAATATTAAGGTAAAATATTGTTATTAAATATTATTTCATATAAATTGTGTATTTCAATAAACCTTAACAAATTAAAATTGTACAATAATAATATAGTAAATAAGTTATTTAGATAACATATTTTGTAAGCCTAGAAACCTATATTGTATAAATGAAAAGCATGATAATAAAAGGTTTTAAAAATAATGTTAATACTAGTAAAAAAATACAAGTGTTTGAGAGAATCTAGATAAAAAATGTTTAATAGCTTAATTTTGAAGACTTACTTCACAATATATTCATTTCAAAAGGTTTTTTAAATCTGATACTTAGTAATAGTTAATTAAAATTTTTGTTTGTTAATAAATTAAAACAGGTAACCTTATGGATTACTTTCACATATTTATAATTGATCACTAGCTATTCTAGTGATAGAGTGCTCAGACTGCAAAAAAAAACCAAAAAATTACAAAATTGAACATTTATATATTTTTAATTATAAAATAAATAACTATCCAAACGACAGATATTAACTTGTAATAGTTGAATAAAAAGCATGGAAAATGTAGATTATTTTATGTGAATATGTTTGCAAAAAACATAAAATAAAATGAAGATGTAAATCTTTACCTAGACAGAAAAATTATTTCTAGGCTATGTGTCTGCCTAGGTTATATATATACATAACAGCTATTATAAATATGAAAATACTGTAATATTATATTTGTATTAATAATATATACACCCCCAGTCATTAATAATGCCGCCCCCTATTTTTTATTTCGTATTTTTTTTTATTAAATTTTACAATGAAGGCCTTCAACAACCATGCCATTAATTTCCTATTGGACATGAGACCACAGATTCTCAATTGGATTGAGGTCAGGAGATTGTGGGGGCTAAGGAATAGTATTGACATTGTTCATTTGCAGAAAGTTGGTTGTTAATCTTGCAGAGTGACAAGTCAGCCAACATTCCCCTTATCAGTTAACCAATAAAATTCAATCAATTGCATACAATGGTGATGAAAGGGAAAGCATTTGAGATTAAAATAATCCTATTTATGTGACTGCCTTGTCTGCGTGCACATGGCCTGCCATGAGCAACATACAGAAGGCCTTATTGTTATCAACAGATGTCTTATTTGCTAAGCCAAGTAATTTAGGGGTATGTAAATATTGCCATGATACAGTTATTGCGTGTCTCATTAAAAAGGTGCATGACCAAAGTTGAGAAGTCCAACAAATTGCATAATATGCTTCACTTTGACTAAAATTGATTAATTACATAGATGAGTATAAGCAAATGAGTGAAGTTAAAAATATAGAAAATATAATAAACAAAACATATTTTAAGAACATAGTCAGCTGGATTAATACAAGATATATGTAATATTTTTTTAATTAAGTTCACAAATTATATATATTATGACAACAAAAATAAAAAACTTTAAAAAACTATAAAAAATAGGGGATGGGGTTATTAATGACTGGGGTGTATAACTACTGTGCAAATAGAAAATAACATCTCATTGTATGTAATAGACAGCAGATCAATTGACAGATTTTCTGTGATGATTTTAATTTGCTGATAATAATATAAGCTTAAATCACAAGGAGTTCACAGGTTGTGCTATTAGCTTGCTTGTTTTTACAGTATTCTAAAGTTATGCAAAATTATTGTTTATTCTAATCTATTATAGTTGTTAGTGTTTATAGTACTTTTCTGGCACAATATTTTATATCCTAAGTTATACAACCCCGGCCACTGAAAACGCCACACATACAATTTACTATATTTTTTTGTATTTTGAGTAGTAAATGTTATTGTAAATTATTATTTACAATTTAATTGTTTATTTTGCATCAATTTAATATGACCTTCTATGAGAAGGAAGAAATTATTTAAAATTTGACATAAAATGATCATATAA
>JAUZND010022452.1:12003-25051 GCA_034780555.1 Coelogynopora nodosa | reverse complement strand
ACTATTAACAATATTAACTTCAATATCAAGAAAGGTATCTTGCAAACCATTAGAACTACTTTGTTCTAGTATTAATTAACCTAGTAAGAAATTTAATCTGTATAGTTAATTGTGTGAATTGTAAAAATTGTTTAAGTGTACATAGAGTATAATTCTCGTTCCTAAGAGTCAGATATTTAGGATCGTCGAATTAGCGTTATAAGTTTGGTTCGATAATAGTTTTAAAGAGCTTTACTAGTAAGTTTTGGACAATCTATATAAAATTATCGTAGGCCTCGATAATATAAAACAACACACAATATGTAAATTTGTAAGTAAATAAGTAAATTTGTTTTACGGAACATTTTGTTGCCAAGGGGATTTGTAAATAGTCGCGAAAATGGTATATAGCATCAATATATTCTTGTCTTTTAAGTTAAATGTGCGATAATAAATATTATTAAATACTACGTTCATTTTATATTAATTAGTGTTCATGAAATATTGTCATGTTTTTTAATACTATTAATAGAACTTTTTAATATAATAGTATAACAATAATTTTCTTTAAATAAAGATCATTTAACCTCTCTAATAATCAAATTATGTCAAATTTTATAAATCGTATATAAGCTTTCATAATAGTATAAATCCACAATTTCAAGAAAATCGGTTGTTGGGAAGTATGATTAAATAGATCAGTGGTATGGTAAATAGTATTTTATGATGTTCAGTCCAAGATTGATAAAGCGTAGCCGAAATGAAGATTTATTAAATGCTTTTAAATAACTTTATGCATTGTTGAAACTAGTAAATTTATTACAATAAGCGTATATTATTTTTAATTGTAACAATTATTGTTACATTTAAATATTGTTACTATTGAAGACTTAGAAAATATTTAAAAAACGAAATCGCAATTAAAGTTGATTGTTTACAAATCCCCTTGGCTTCAACAATTTAAATAAACGAATTCTTTTAATACGTATTTCATCTTTTCAACTAATGAATCATATAATATACTAATTCTTATCGTCCGATTTCAAATGAAATCATTACCAAAATATATATTATATAGAAGAGCGATTATTGATAAATATGTTTAGTAAGTGCAACTTTTTTTTCTTCAAAATTAAGTAATTATTTTTTGCGACTCTTCTAGTAAACTTACTAAAAAAAAAGGTTTTGTTAATAATAATTTTAAAAATTATCTTGCAATATTTCAATTTGACATAATCATTCACATATGTTTGGATCATTTTGGGATCATTTTATCCATTATTATGATATTCACATAACGTTATCCATTAAAAAATATCAAAATAATTTACAAAATGAAAATAAATGGCGATAAATGATACTTTTATTGTCCACAAATATACAATACTATTAAACATTCCAATCTATATGTGAGTCAGAATATATATTTTATTAAAAATTAAAAATTGTTTTAATTATCACTCGAATTTGTGAGTGAATTATAATAAATAACATCGTTTTGTGTACATTATATATCTATACTAATTATGCAAACTGTTATATGTAAAAAAAATTGTTAAACTTTACTAAATAAATTATATAAATAATTTAATTTGATGCACCTTTACATGATTTATTTGTAGATTTGTAATTTTAGAAGAGCTCTTTTCTTAATAAGATCGTGTATAATATATCGTTGAGTATAAATTTTTGGAGTATTGCATTCACATAGATCATAGATAATAACTAGTACTGGATTAGATTGACAAACACATTTATTTAAATGAATATTTGTAGGCTTAACAAGACATGTATCAATAAGTAAGTCGCAGTTGTTTATTTTGACATTAAATGGTTTATATCGATTAATTGCTATTTTCATCTATTGTAACGTTGAAATAGATTTTTTGATTTTATCAATTAATTGAAATTATAAATATTCGTTCATAGCTGGCTTTTTCACCTTTAACCCACAAAATGAAAGCATATTTATCAAGGTCAAATATAGGTACTAATTTAGCTTCCATATAACATGGACAAGTATATTTTTCAAATACAGTTTATACAATATTATTCACAAACATATTTATTCAACACTAAACATATTTTTTGTGGAAGAAATCACTTAATATACACTTAAGCGAACTCTATATATTTCTTCTACATATATATATATATATATAAATATGGGAATGTTCAGAAGTTTGTTATATATTACATAAATATGATAAAAATGTATATTATATTACTTAAAATAAAATTGAAATATATATTATGTCGCATTCATAAATATATCTGAAGATATTAATTTGCTTTGGATTGTGTATGTCTATATAACACGATGTTTTTGATGTCTTGATAAATCAGTTATAGTATATCATTTACGGCGGATAATGTTGGAATCAAATAAACAACAAGTAAAAACAAGATCACGACTTAACAAAGTAAAAAATAACAATTGTTGTAAATATTAAATACGAAAATGTATATATATATATGTATGTATAATAAATATAAAGAAAAAGTCAGTTATGCTCATACATAGCGCTGCATATTTATATATATACACTTTTTGTAGTCAAACAGAGGAACAAAAAAAGGAATTTTATATTACACCTAATAAATCAATTACAATCTAGTTTCTTGATTATCTGATTATTGATTTACTGATTATTGATTTGAGTTATCTGACTCATAATAATATCTTGCTTTGAATAATTTGACTGACTAGAAATCATATATCCTCTTATGCCATCTTCATACCATGGTTTATATGTAAATATGCTACATCATTAAAAGAGTCCATATGTATATATGATATTTATCAATACCACATAGAATTTAATAAATGTAACAAAACATTTGGTTTATGAATAAATACTTTTTGAATAGCAGAAAGAAAAACACAAAAAGTAGTACAAAGCTGAAGATGGATACGTTTTGAAATTTTAGCTGGGATAAAATTGTACCAGTATATATATATATATAAAATAGTTAGGAAATAAATAATGTTTTAATTCATAATATTTGAATAGATTTTAAATTTTTTGCAAGGTGAAATAATCTTGGACACTTCGTTGTCTGTTATTTATTTTGTGCACGATTACTAGATAAAGACGAGAATAATTAACTTTATAACGTTTTATTGCTATTTATTTTAAATAGATTTATATCATCGGGAACATGCAGAAAATATATATCTGGTTACTGGAAAGTAATTTACAATTTAACTGAAAACTTAAATGAAACAATTTCGTATACCTCATAAATATATTTTGGCAGGGACTGAATTTACTTATAATGTGCAGAGCGAACAACTCGTAAGCATATGTATTCTATAAAAACTTTCTTGTAGACCAAAATCAAAACAAAATACAATGCAGCACTCTGATCAAAGGTGAAATAAAATATTTTTTGGTTCGGCTATTGTGATGGACATCTAAAATATTAAATAATATATATATAGAAAATAACAAGTATAAATCATATATACTGCATTTTTTGGATTAGTTTTATTATTTTAAAAGCCACGCGAGGTTTTTTAACACGAATCCTGTACTTTTTGGTGTAATCAAACATTTCAAATGTATTATCTATGGCAACCGATTAGAATTAAAATATATAATCAGTATTTATCATAATTTTATATATAAATATATATAATTATACTTATAAGTTTAATTTTCTATGCAGTGCATTCCAAGAATGTAATGCACGTGCTGATCCTTACAATGTCACGCGTAAATTTATATATATATATATTTAGGCCTAGTACACATCAACATGATTCGATCCTGCGAAAGCTGGGTGCTGCAGATGTGATGGCGGCGGCCCATCCTCCTGCCCTTGAGTCATCACGTGGAAGGGTGGACCGGGCAGTGAGACTGGCAATGGCGGCATCCCAGTGGGGTGATAGCCCTGAAGCAGGGCCGAGGGGTCCCCCGCCAGGGCGTTGAGAAAGACCCCGTTGGACGTCATTATGGTGCCCACGGGCGGCGGGTAGGGGGGCTGATAGGGGGGCCAGGGGTGTTCCGAGCAGCTGCTTGGAGAGGTTGGAGCGAGCGAGTGGGTGGGCGGGAAGGATCTGGACTCGGGAAGATCTACTCGGGAGGGGCCGCTGCCGTAGAACTCGGAACCGCTGTCAATATCGCCTGTAAGTGGAAATTAAAAAAATGTAAATTAAAAAACTAAAATTGAATGGATACATGTAAATGAAGATAACTTTACGGTAAAAGTATCTTAAATGTCGTATTATTGGACTTATATTTCAGTACTATTTACAAAATTGTTTAAAAGAAGAACTTGCATTTTCAGATTATGGTCAAGATAGTTTAAAATGTCTTGGGATTGCTTTAAAAATGCTCCATGGATATTAATCATTTTTCAAGAGTTAAGTTCATTTCTTTAAGAATACATAAAAAGTCATCGAGTTTTATAATTAAATTTCCTTTAAATTTCACACTTATAAAATATTATATATCAACCATCTAATTATTTTTTTTTAACTACATGTTACTTTTTAATTAAGCTATATAAGCATGTTATATTGACCATTTAATTTTTTAATTTTTTTTAAATCATCAAATCTAAATTATAACCACTGATCTGTTTTAATAAACAACATATGTTGTGTCTAAATTATTGAATGACACAAAAAGATACTTTAAATTAAATTTGTTTTCGTCAATTATTGATTCTGCTCCTCATGTAATTGCCCTATATAAGGATTAAATATACTTTCTGTTATAGCATAATAATTTATTTAATTGACTAAATCATTTAATTGACATAAATTAAGTCAACGTTATGTTAAATACTCTTTTTTGCAGTAGTCTATTATAATATTATATTTAATTATTTGCATTTAGGTTATTATAATATTCTTTAAATTATAATTTTTGTTGTTGACATTTTAGGGAGTTCTTGTTTAGTTTTGAATATGATTGAAATCGTCCGAAAATGTATCAATGTATAAGATATGTTTGTTGTGATTATTTGAGTCTGATTTTTTATTCGAAATATGCTTTTTGAGTCAAACTATAGGCACTATTATTTCATTGAAAGCATAAAATATTTGTAACAAAACTCAAACAATATTAAATTCGAATTTGTGCTAATATGTAGAATAAAACATTATTAATTAATTAATAATTTTGTAGGATAGAATTATTGTCACTTAAATCTTGAGGAAAAACTGGAGGACAAATCCGAAGAAAATTTAACCTATTTTTCAAAGTCGTCAATGCACAAATAGCTAAAATAAACAAGATAGATTTGAAAATAATTAAAATAAATAATAACAACAAATGTAATGGATTTTAGTAGGTCGATAAAAATGGTCAAAATATGTATACATTTAAATTAATTCTGAAATATTCAAATAAATTATATATAACTAATTTTAAGTAACTATTACGTTCTTTAAATTGATATTATTTGTTTATCTTAGTTACTTGTTTTAATGCCGACCTTGAAAACTAGCTATTTATTCCTCCGATTTTTTCTTTTTATGTTCCTCCGGATTTAAGTTACAACCGGATAAAACACACATTTATATATATATATATGTCCAAAGAATATTTTAAAATAATTATTTGATTTGGACGTGTAATTGATTTATTTAAACTCACTTTGATAGGACAGATCATGGGGATCATTGGACAGGTCGTCGGAACATCCATCACTGTCCTTGAGAGGACTCTTCCCAACAGAATGATGGTAGTAGGGTGTCCATCGTTGACGTCCGGCGTCCTTCTTCAGGCGTTTCTCTTTGGCTCTGAACCAATCAACACAGAAAAATAAAATTGTTTAAATAAAGTTGTTTAAATTAAATGCACTCTTACTGGTTATATGTTATACTATTATAGTATTGTAACTGCAAAGACGAAGACGAAATTCAATAATTTATCATATTATAGGAATTTTTGTGACCGTAAACCAAATAACATGACGTTTTTCAGGAGAGTATTTCTTATTATGAAACACCGATTCCAGTGCTATAGCTGTCGGCATGCAACCCAAGATATTGAATATTCTTATGCTGTAGTAATTATACCTCCATACATGCAACCAACTGAACTAAGCTTTATACTTAGTTTAGCAGAAGGTTAGATTTCTTGGTTCAACATATATAGTAAAACTTTGATTTGTTAGCTTAATCCGTGAAATCTAAGATTTGTTATCTCAACTTGTTGCTTAAACATCACTGTATAGTCACCTCAGTATAAAACTGAGAATATCACGGTTATGTTCCGGCCTTCAACACAGACGATCGGTGGGTCGAAACAATCAATAAGTGCTTCTATGCTATAGACCTTCATGATTGTTTTGTAATTATGTTGTCGTTGATCTTCAGAATTGTAATTATGTATATATTGTATACTGTTATTCTGTATTTTAATGCATGTTAAGCTTCAGTTTTTGTAGTAAACATTATTGGAATGTTTTAAACTGATAATATGAAAACTAATAATACTGTATTCTGCAGTCTTTAACATATAAGGCTGGCCACCTTTCGACGTCAATTCAAACTCACAAAACAAGTTTGCAAACATGTTCAGGAATATTCCCTTACTTATACCCAGGCATATTATTTTATCATTTCAAAATAAAAAAACGTGAAATAATAAGTTAATCTTTCGTAGGAAAAGTTGCATTACATTGCATTACTTTGAATATAATAAGTATTTATACATGTAAATACAGACACATTTGCATAATTTACACGTTTTCATTAAAAAAATCATTTTAAAAATTTTGTAAATTGAATAAAATATTGAATTATCTAATTTAAATTAAATTAGACATAATGAATTCCTTAAAATACAGAACCAAACAGCAAATTCAAATTAGTTCTACATGGTATAAATACATAAAATAATGTATTAACATGATAAAAACAACAACCATGTATAAGATAGACACAAATAGAACAAACATATGAAAACATAAATTTAAAATAAACAATAAATCAAAATCAAAAACTACATAATACAACAACAAAAATTTATTAATTTGTTAAACAATTACTAGAATTTTATTTTCATACTCAAATATATATCCTCCAATTTTGATTGTTAATTTAATGTTTGAATATTTCTAATGTTTGATTAATGCATATATAAATTTATTTAAAATAAAAATTCTATGACAATATTGTAAATGTGTGTCTGCGCCAGTCTGCGTAGGAAATCCAAATTATACATAATTAAATCATTGCTCTATTTCCCCGTTATGTTATAAAATAAGTTATATGTACGAAGGCACTTTATATAATTGTGCTTCATATTGTAAACATTAATATATTATACTATATGCAAACTGTAAAGTTGGATTCCAATGTAATTTGGTCACATGGTATCCAGCTAAAGTTTCTGCGGATCACGTTTTATAAGCAATAACATACATTGTATGTGAAAAAATTAGCGTGTTATTTTATTATTTTAATTGTGATCATGCATAAACATAAAAAATAAAAGGTGAACTAAACCGAACTATAACCTTGATTAAAAGATTTCAAATATTCACATATTTGTTTTACTTCTAATGCTTCCGGTATACTAATAGACCCCATTTGAATGAAATCAAATTTACATTATTTGCTTACAAAACGCAAACTTCAAAAAAATCACTTATTTCGTTAACGAATAAAGTATCAAATATTCATAATTTATGTGAAATCCATTATTACAATATAAGCGGTCCAGGAGCCGTTATAAGCATATTATAATTTAGTGGCAGACGTGGAGACATATGCATTGAAATAGCAGCACAAATAACACAATACGCCACATAGCGCCGTTCCACCCTTTTGTTTGGAAAATGGTCTAACTGACGCCGTCGCCTCTTTAATTTTCTACTTTATTTTCTGTGCAACATTCTCCGCAACCCATTTAGGGTCATTAAAGTTTCAGGAGCTCTAAAAACGAGACTCGCTTCTTCGTGAACTTCCATTCTCTTTCTCTGTGCTGTGCCCTCTCTATAGAAATCTCTCAGGAGAATTGACAAATCGTTCTGTACATCATCGCAAGATTAAAGAGATGGTGGTTTGATTGTGACAGTTTTCATGGTATTTTAGTTTGTTGAATATTATGAAGGTTAACATTTGGTTTTTGTATGTATTATCATTATCTTTTTGTTTTAATGTTACGCTTTTGCATAATTTATGCTTATTCGATCGAAAGGTCTTTACCGAAAAATACGACACGGTATAAATTTAGTTATGAATTTAAATATATATATATATATATTCGGTTACCCCAATTAGCCTAATAAGATTATCAAAATTTATCCAATAAACTCAGAAAAATTTGAAATTCAAACAAAAAAAAAATCCTAATCTGTATGTTTACTGTGTTTTTGTTATTTGAACATTAATTTAATTTTAATTAATTTGCTAGGTTTTATATAGATTTTATATAATTTTATAGTCTAGCTCAGTAATTAGAAACTTTGGATTATTACTGAATATAATGTCATTATAATTTAAGTCTTTCAAGTTTTGCCAATTCTTTCTTATCAAGATCTCAGATTTTACAAGATTTTAGTATTTAAATAATATTTAAATTTTTATAAACAAGATATTTAAAGAATAAAAATTATCAACATCCTACCACGAAATTAACGATTTATTCAGATATTAACCAAATTTTGCAAAATCTTAGATTTCTGTAATAAATGCAAAATGCGGAAAAACTTGAAAGATATTAGTTAGGTCTTATAGCCTATATAGTTTATGAAGTCCAAGTTTCAATTTACAGGATTCAGATATAATTAATTAGATTGAATCCACAATATATCGTTAGCTGTCAAGTTGTTAAAAATGAAATTACTGGGAGAGTAATAAAGGCACCGGTCAGTAAACAGGCATCTTATTCTATTCTATATTAAATATCAAAATAATTTTAATTAAATTACAAAGCATTTCCATGTCTTGTAAATGTTTGCATTTTTTACAAAGAGATTAACCGTGAGGCAGATAGTGCATTTGCGCCACTACCCTAAGGTACAAGGGTCCCATATGTATGTAATAGAAGTATTATATAAGTGGACCCTCTATATTGATCCTCTAAAAGGAATTTTAAACCCTAACCGAGTTTAAAAATCAAAGTTTTAATTCAATAGAAAGACTTTCAACTCTCCCTATACGCATATAGAGAACAATTTCAGGCCAACATTAATTTATTGTACTTTTTATGTTTCCAGATAAAATATTTCAGTCTATAACTAAAACTGTATTGCAGAAGTGTTATCAAAAGGTTTTTTCGGTTAAATTGTCTTCATTAAATAAATAAAAATCTGCTAAACTTGGCGAAACCGACGAACTTAAATAAAAATCGTCATAACTAAAGTTAATGCTTAAGTAATGTAATTAATAAAATTACTTAAATTGTTGTGCTGTGATTATGCTGTTATTTGAGAAATTTTGTAAATTTTTAATTTTCATATATAATTAGAGATCAAATTTTAATCATTTAACCAGTTTAGAATATTTAGACTATAATATAGACAATAAGCAAATCGCGTTAATGATCAATTTAATAAAAATAAAACAGTAATTGCAATTTGTTTAAATAGCGTCTGTAATAATTTTCTTCATGTCAACTTGACACATGAAAGTTATACCCTTAATTGTAAAACATCAACCAATAGTGGATATATATTTATATAAAAACGCTTCCAGTTATTTCATTAACTTCCTTGCATGTAGCGCATGCATCCCTGTAATATGCTTCTTTTTTGTAATATCAGACACGTTAGACCCATGAGATTACATTGTGCGAAATTGTTTAAAGAATTACTTTCCAATCCTTTGGTATTTTGTCAGAACACCTAAAAATTAAACGATTTTAATCTTAGTTGAAACAACGCGAAAACGCCAAGAAATCCCTTTTGCCACCTATACTATAACATAAAGATGTATGAATACATTATATGTAGGTCGACTTATTACAGCCTCGATTTCTGGCTGAATATGATTTTCCTCTATTCAGATTTGACTCCCGCGTCTCTCAGTCGTGTTCACACCCCCCCAAGGGACACTTGATGCTGCTTGGAAGAACGTGTTGCTGATAGACTACCTGTGAAGAGGATTTCTCCATCAATGCGGGCAGAAAGAAAAACGATCTCAAATTCCCATTTCTCGAAGTATATGCCATGCTTTCACGTATATACACATTTATTTATAAAATATTATATATAATATAGAAATACGCCGTTGCGAAAATTAGTTTTCATTACCGGGAAAATGTTTAAATTGAAGTTGCGAGACTAATTCGTCAAGTAGTTTGCTTTAAGTGCTATTCACAGAATGCTACCCTCGAAATTATATAGTTTTCAAAACTACAACGGAAAAGGAGACAATACAAATATTTCCCGATCGAGAAGAGTGAAGAAAGATCATCAATTTATTTCTCTAAGATGTAGGTGTTATATGGGTTAGCTTTCAATTCTATTCCACTTGTTATTCGACTGTTCGGGGCAAAAGGGAAGAAAGGAAGCAAACGAATCAGTGTTATGGTATATATAATAGAAGGAAAAATAGTAATAAATGGACAATAAAGTGGAAATTGTAATTGTTTGAAATGAAAATTGAATTTGATCAATTGTGCCGTTTCATGAAGTTTTTATAAAACTGTATCATATACAAAATATAATATAAAAGGTATACTGACGGTTTTAGAGGGGACATACTCAAGCGCGCCCTCTGCCGCCCCTAAAATCTTACGGCGCTCACTTTTAAAATAAAACAGCTCCGTTTAATTTTTATCGCACTCTATCAATTTTTATCTCGTTTTTCGCGGGACTTCCCTGTTTAGTTTTAAAGATAGTTTAATTCTCTGAAATAATACATTTCTATGTCGGTGAATCGCAGTATACACGCCTTTTTAATGGTTCTGCCTGTCTTAAGTTAAAATAATGTGTCCGCCCTTTTTTGTTTAAAATTAACAATTGACTGCCAACAATTTATTATATCGACTGCTAAAAATTGGGGAAAAAATGGAAAATGCTTTCTATAAAAATTCTAACATTTTTTTCATGAAACATTACATACATAATACTATAGTTTTATGTAAACATATTACACTATAGATATGTCTAGATATATCATATAGTTGATGCCCAACTGTTGCAAACAATTACGAAACTTTTGATTCCACTCATTTGTTCTGACTGAAGCAAAATGTGATTTTCCTATATTCAGATTTGTGTTCAATGTTTGCGAAACCATACATAATTGTATTCAATAAAGTTTAAAAAATCAACATGGATTTCAAAGATTTCGAAGCAAATATTGAACAATTATTTCCTCTGTATATTTAAATCAAAATTAAGTACCAAAAAAGAAAATCTCCCATTTAAACATATAATGTAACATGTCTTATTTAACAACGCCCAAAGCAAAAAAAGCACATGTGAGTCAAATGATATCCGAAATTGCTCACCAACACAGACAGGTTAGTTATATTGGCCCTAAAATCAAATTATATCTGTATCTATCGAGACTGTCCCCGCCTTGTTTCCATCGTTAAATTGGTTTAAATTGAATTGATGTCATTGATTCTGGCTGTTGCTGGAAAATTTAAGTTGATGTATGTAGTCTATAATTGAGGAAGAGTCAGTCATAGGATGTGGAATTGTGACTTTCTGTCGTTTATAGACTTGAAACGGTATATGATTATACATGGCGATATCATAAAAAGAGGATACATTTAGAGTATATAGTATGGAAGGAAGAGAAACTGTTTTTTATTTAAAATAAAGTGTAATTTATGTATTGATTAATTTAATGCATATAATATGTTATATGTGTTACACCGTATATCGGCAGTTATTAGAAACTATGGAAAATATGTTTAGTATCAACTTTAAAAACAACAATAATATAATGAACTTTCGTTTATACTTCCTTTTCATTTCGTGCAGTATTGTTCACAGTCCTTACCAGTGTGACGAGCCGGAGAACTCGCCATAGCGCCTCCTTTCATTCATTTCATTTTTTAGTATTTTTTAGTTTTAATTCTTTCATGTATATTGAAGTTTTTCCATCTAATTTTTTTATTTATCAAGTTTTGTGTCATTAAATTTATTGGTCATGACAGATATCATAAAATTTGAATATTACAAAAAAGTAAACCATGGTTCTTAATATGTAGTATTATATGCATATTATACATGATCAGTATACATTATATGTTACCTACTTATTTTACTTTGATCGATTGAACATAAAACCAGGGAAGGCACAAGATAATGGCGGATATAACCCATTTTGGCCCATGTCAAGTCAGAATGATACAGAAAGTCATGTTAAGTTAGGATGACTCATTCGTTGACTCACCGTCTATTCTGAAACCAAACTTGTACAACCCTCATATCCAGTCCCGTCTCGGCGCTTAGCTGCTCACGCAGATGTCGGGCAGGTTTCGTGCTTTCATTGTAGGCCCGCTTGAGGGCGTCGAGTTGTGAGGCAGTGATCGTTGTTCTTGGCCTCTTGTTCCCGTTGTCCATTTCCGCTTCTGAAAAGGGAATGTCGAATATGGTATGTATTTTATTAAGGATGCCAAAACCAAAGTTGGAAAGTGGTCTGTTACTCCACTCTTCGGTTTAAAATAATTTTCTTTTATATTTTGAGATACAAATTTTAACTTTATTACAAAAGTAACAGTCATTTCGACGTAAGGCAGTAAATTGGTGCTACATTTTTTGAAAATTGCAAGATCACATAAAAAGCAATTAAGTATACGTTTTCAAAAATCGGCATAATAACGAATCAGAATACTGCAAAAATTTCAAAAATATTAATCGATATTTGAAAAAGGCTATACATATACATATCCTAATTCATGCTAAAGGACATCTTTCACACAAAAACTATATTACCGGCCACGTTAGCCAACACAAATATATATTGTTGAAGTCACACAGAAATACTTTTAATCATGTTGTGTATTAATTATATTAATTATGTTAATTATATTACTTATGTTAATTATGTTAATTACGTTAATTATGTTAATTATGTTAATTATGTTAATTATGTTAATTATGTTAATTATGTTAATTATGTTAATTATGTTAATTATGTTAA
>JAUZND010022452.1:0-11903 GCA_034780555.1 Coelogynopora nodosa | reverse complement strand
TTTTATTAATTATGTTAATTAAGTTAATTATGTTATTTACAGTTATTATGTTAATTGTGTTAAATACGTGAGTTATGTTTATTATGCTATGGCCTTTTTATATATACAATATTTTTAATAAAGAATATCACACAGATTATATTATTTTAAAATATGATTTGTATCCTATAGTTATACCTATGCTCGTACCTCGGGCCTTAGCGGCGTCAAAGTCGGTCTTGCACATGAGTTTCTTGTCTTCAAGCAAGTAGAACTCATCGCCTGTGTTAAGCTGACGGCCACAGGTGACACAGCTGAAACACTCGAGGTGGTATACATTATCTTGCGCCCTTCGTACCACCTCGGCTGGGGGGATGCCGTCCTTGCAAGAGGCACATTTTGTCCCGTACCGACTGAAGGACAGGCAGAATAGGGTTTCAGGAAGGTTAGGCATAATATTAGAATAGCAATAAATGAATAAAAGAATGTATGAATCAAATTAGGGTTTTTTGGATTTTGAGTATTTTGAAAAATCTTTATATCAAAATATTTAATTCAAATATTTTCTTTATTATGTAACTACAGAAGTTTCACATAGAAGCTAAATATTGAAAATCACAAGAATGTAATTAAATAAAAATTAACAATATTTTATAAACAAATCTTCAAATAAATATAGCACGTTACTGAGAATCCAACCATCTAAAAACTTATCATGACGAGTTGCCTAACCTATTAGTAGAATATAATATATCATTTCCCAGAAGAACAAATGTTTTTAAATTATAAAATCAATAATATATTTACTATGGAAAATTAAACAAAATTATTGATTATTGGTAAATTATAAACAACACCGTTTCATTTATTTTAATCAGAACATTTTAATGATCAGATTGGGTCAACGACGGGTTTAATTTTTTTATAACTATTCATATTTCATAATGAGATTTTGGATGAACACAATTCAAATTACAATTCCTATATCCGAACAATGTGCAATTTGTCAGTTTTTCCACTTTTTGTTTATGTCAAAAGTTTTTAAAAAGAATCTAGACAAACAGTCAAAATATAATTTAAATGAATAAGTTAAGAATACCATTTGTTTGTAAGATAAGTATAATATTGATATTTTAAACAAATTATAAAATAATATTATTGACAACTAAACATTTATTTTAATATGTGAAATCGATTGAGTAATTTCCGCAATTATATACAAATGAAACTTGCCATAAACATGATCAAAGTGTCTGAAAAGCAATTTACTCATTGATAATAATACTTAAAAATAATAATTTATTTGAAAAAAACTCATTCTCAAATATCTTAAAGTATATAAACATAATAAACACTTATAAGGAACACTTAATAAAATACTTTATCGTTGTTTTTTAAATGTTAAAAACGCTTTTTAAATCGGAATATACCTGAGCGCATGCTGTTATCATTATATATGATATTTGATTTATATCTTGTTGAATTCATTGTTGACACCGATTTTGGAAAGATTATAATCAATTATTTTTGTATATTGCTTCATGTATATACTCGAAATTTAACCTCAAATTCAGTCAATTCTAAAATAATCCCATAAACATATTATATCTGTAGAGTTATTTCATGCGTTTATACATGTATCACTTATAAAATATATTAAATTTTAAACAGACCATATATAATGCAAGCCCACAGCGGAAATTAAAAAAGGAAATGTAAACTATAAGGCCTAAAAAGTTTGTTAACTTCTGACTTTCGCAAGATTTAAAAAAAATTATATATAGCTATATGATTAACATAGACGTCGTATCAAATCAGGTATACACAATCAGTTAACATTAGTCAAACGGACTTTAACATATGAGGACAAGTGCGTCAATAACCATAAGGAACTAATAATTAAATCAAAATGTTGTTTACAAAAATTAATAAAAATGGTTTAATATATGTGCATTATATTTTTAATTTGTAATCCGAAGGCTTATATTATCGAAACTTGCATGACAAAAATGATGTCAAAAAAGATGGTGTCAAGTCAACCCCTATGGCTCTATTAGATTATCTTATAGTATATAAACAATCACAACAAATTATTTTATTCAAGTTTTGTTTATATTCATTAAATTGCCTATTTTAATATGAAATTTAAAGAGCATAATAATGGTTATAAGAAGCGCGATGGTCAACCTTTATTAACATCTCTGTCTTCAAACCCCATGGTTGTGAGTTCGATTCTGGGTACGTACTCAATTGGATTTACTAAATTGGTAACGATGCTTGATCATGTTTTTTGGTTTCTTTTTAGAGCATCTATTCAATTATTGATTTATATAATTTTCTGTGCTTATGTCTCATAACAGCCATTCCAATTATGTTGAAGAATTTCAAGTATAAGAATTTTACCAATCAAAAACAATGAAGTATATATACATAGGGGTTCAGCAAAAGAAACAACATGCATGCCAATTAAAATGTAGTCATCATACCAATTCTCTCAAAGCATGGACTATTTTTCTGTATAGGCATTGTAGCGTTGTTTTGACTATAAATTGACCCTCGCGGAAAAATATAAGACTAAAATATATTCATGATGCGGCAACTAATTCGTTTATGTATAATGTTATAAAATTAACTGCTAAACATACACTGAGGTGTAAAACCAAAATCAAAACCAAACAAAGCAGCGCATAACAGAAAAAATTTTTAACGGATTAACTTAATTACTTTAATTAACTTTAAATAACTTAAATTAACTTAATTACTTCTTGATAAACATTTTTCTTGTGTCAAGGTCATATATATGATAATTTATTAAACATTTTACTAATGGAGAAAGCCGCATACGTACTGTCATTTCATTCTAGGTGAAGTACATTCAATGTATATATATATATATGTAGCAATGCAGTTGTGTATACTTTGCAGTATAAGAAGGCTTTCTCATAACTCAAGTTTTAAGGAGAACTTTCTGCCATCATTTTTGAAGGTGGTGATTTCGATTCTCGGTGCGAACTATAATCTTTATAGTAAATTGACAGCGCGGCTACTTTTAATTTATAAAATAGTTTTGCTTAAACGGTCAAGCATTTATTAAATTATTATTAATTTATTGATTGTAAGTATTAAAACTGGATGAAGCAATTACTGAAAACAGACCGAAAGAAGTCCTCCTTGCAGTATATCTCTTCTCCCCGGGAGAAGCACTTGTCGACCAGGGGAGCGTTACAATCGGCGCATCGAAGACACCCCGCGTGCCAGGACCTCTCGAGCACACGAAATATGATCCGATCCACTATATGTTCCCGGCATCCAGCACATTGCGGTACTGGAACGGGACATATTGGGGGACTATTATGAGGAGACGAGAAAGAGAGATGTTGTATATATATATATATATGTCACTCAAATGCGGCTTGCATTCGCTGTATATGGTTTTTTGGAAATACCAGTCTATTGAATTGTTTAATTCGTCAATCATGATAAATCGATAAATTATTTTATTAATAAAACAATAAAAAAAACACTTACAACATTGAGGATTTAAATTTGGTATTTCTAATTGAGGCAAATAATAGATTATAGTAATTCTAATTGCCATATGAAAAATTAGAACTTATGAAAATAAAATTAACCGTTTGAATCAGGAAGACAGTTTATATTTAATAGTGTCTTAAATATTTATTTGCTAAAGTAATGTAAACAAATTAACTGTTTTTCGTTACATGGTCTGTCTATATACAACCACGCATTGCTTACATATAGGAACAAGATTACTAAATATATAACAGATACAATACATCTTTTTTAACAATTCGTAAAATGAATTTTATCCCATTGCATTAATTTTTTCAACTGTCCCCGAACAATTTAACCCAGTTATACACCATTTTTGTATGTATAGATAAAGACTTTTTTCAGTACCAGACCTATTTTTACCTGCAGTTAGGCGCACAAAATGTATTTTCGTTATGGTTTATTGTTAAATTTTTTAAAATTTATTAGAGACAACTCTGTTTGATATATTGTGATTCTTTTCACACTCTATTTATTTAATTATACTCCTGTTGCTCTTCAAAGTATCAAGTTTGTTGTCATGTTTTTCAACTTTCCCCCAATATCTGACATCTAAGTCAGATAAAGCGGGATAATATTGTTATGTTCAGAATCGTCCTAATCCGCTTCAAAGTCCGGATCAAAAAGCGAATCATGCAGATTACCAACACAATACATGACATCAAGACAACCTGTGTTCAACAACCTCAGACTCCCGTTTTAATACTGTTTCAAGACGCATTTTAATGTCTTTTCTTTTCAAGTCAACATAACAAAACTATAATATATATATATGTATGTTGTTTTAAGTTTCTCCTCCCTTTCCTTTTACCAATTCATATATATCCTCAAGCCGCTGTTATGGGGGAAGCGAAGGAAGAACGCTCCAGGAATTATTTTCGCCCTGCACGAAGGCTAATTGCTCCTAATCTTTTCAAACACTGACGTTTTCGATTATGCCTAATTCGGCCACACGAATCGCCTAATTTAATTAGACTTGCTGCGAGAGACTCAATGTGGTTTATAAACTCCCTCCCTCAGTATATGTACCCTCCCGTTTCCTCTTCTTTTCCCTTTTAGACCGATTATGTATTATATAGTCTATGAAAGAAGCTTTTCTTCCGAGAACCAAGAAAGAACATCTTTGACTTTCCAGAATGCTGTATGGGGGAGGGGTATATTATAGAGCCAGCAACAATCTGTTACGTATCAGAATAACAAAAAGTATTCTTTTTGTTCATCTTTGTGGATAACTGCTGTGTATGTAAAAGAAGGGTGTTTTACTCGTGAATGCCTTTCGCCTATAATAAGTCTCAAATCCATGAAGCAGATTAGAAAAAATGAACTTTATTAATGTAAGTTTTTTTATCTTTTCCAAATCAGATTAACTAATATATGTATATATGTATATAATTAATTTACTGTTATCAATATAATAATCTCATTGTCTTATAAAACAAAACAAATTTTTTTGCATAAGTTACAATATATATTTTTAAACTTTACGCATCTATATAGGAATACGATGTCATAAAGTTAAACATATCTTCTACATATATCTTCTATGTCTATATATGCTTATGTATTAAAATATAAGCAATTAATTAAATATATGTTTAGAAAACAGGTTGCTTATTAAATAACATACAATTTTGTTTTTAAAATCGACTGTACAATTAACACAGTATTAGAATTGTATAAAATGAGAAATATATTGTTTAAAAAAGTAAACAAATTGTAATCGTAATTATATTTTTCAAAGATTTTTAACGCTCAAAAATAAGTATTTTACCTATAATACTATTATATTGACGAATGACATATTTAAAACTGTCCATATTGGCTCTTGTGTATAAATATTATTAATGAAAAAGTTAATATTTAAGTATCTAATGTATAATCACATTTAAACACTATAATTTAGACAGGTATGTATATTGCTTTAATTTATTTAATTTTACTAAGAATCGTATAATATACACTATTAAAAATGTCAGACAATAATTATATGTTTTGTTATATATTCTAGTTATACTATTTTATGAGGCTTTTTTTATATAGTATATATATTTTAATATTTAAACTGTAAATACCATCAGCAAAGATACTTGAATGTTTATCTAATTCATTTATTAATTCATGTACCAATCAAGCATAATTAATATAATTTACACGTCCTCAAAATGCTTTGAGTTTGTCTTGCTTTCTTTATTTTGTTTTAAAGAAACTGTTAAGAATCAAAATTGAAGAAAAAAAATATTGAAAATAGATACCTACATATTTTTGATAACAAAAAAGAACAATAACATTTTATATAAAAATAATATTATATAAAAATATTAATAAATAATATATATATATAACTGCTTAAATTGTCAGTCATGACAATATATATTTTGGAAAAATTAATATTATCAAATTATTTCTCATATTTGAATAAATATGCGCTAGTTTTATAACTTGTTTATAGTTCTGCTTTGTTCCTTGAAAAAGGATTTTATAGAATATTTATCCAATTAATAAAAAATGCAGGTTTTCATTTTGATTTTTCAGATACATTATATTTTATCACCAGAGATATAGAGCGACACATATTTTGTCTCGAAGGGACACGGGATATAATAATAGCAAATACCTATCGAAACTAACTATTTAAACATTCTTATAATAAAAATCACATTTTAACATTCACTCTATATTCATATAAATTACTCGCATCATTATATTGTTCTTGTTAAAGATTAATGTAAAAATAGTTAGTGTGGTCAAATTTATTTAGTCCTTAATTGTTTCTCACCTGTTTGTCATTTTATCATGTGTTGTTATATTATTTCGGGATATCCATTTGTTTAAAATTTTTAAATTCATTAATTTTTAACAATTCAAAAAAGTGATTATTGACATTTTTCAACATCTTTTCTATAACTTGTTTCCATGGAAATTTGCATATTATTTTTCTAATCTTTACATTCGAGTCTAAAATAGTAATAGATTACTAAAAATTATTTATACTTATACTTTCTATTTTACTGAAATTACTTATTTGACAAAATTTATTCTTTATTAATTTTTAATCCAACTTATCAGCATAAAACTGTTTTGAATTTTCAGAAATTAACTGATATCCTATAAATTTATAAATGAATCAAATAAATAATTAAATCTTATTAACAAGTTGTATAATAATTATATCCACCATGTATATATAGTCATGCTGCGCTTATTTAAAAAATACATTTTAAAATATCATGCCAGTAATGGTTTTTGTAATTATTTATCTTTTTTACTTGAGTCGACTATACATATAACAATTTTCACACAAAAAGAATTAAAAAGAGTTTATAATATTTTTACATAAATTGAAATGTTTCAAATAAGATTTTTGTATTTTTTAGGGAAACAACAAACAACATATTTATTCAAATTTTCTAAACAATTTGCAGTTAAATACCAATTGGTAAACAGTAAAACAACTATAATGAATTGTTAAATGGTTTGTATATATATATATATGCTATAATTGTAGATATGGTGCCCCATAAATAGGTCTCTAATACAATTAGACCATTTAGAATCTGTCGTAAGTAATTTCAACTTGTCAATGTTCCAGTTTGTTGAATATAATATTAATTAATAGATCTCTGTGTGGATGACAATTCCCCGCAGCCGATATTTATATCACAAAGTCACTTTTATAAGGCTTGTATATACAATTTGTAGCATATATAATATATATATATATGTCTGTAGTGGTCAGTTTCAATATTAAATCAAATATAATTGTATATATATTAATTTAGATATATATTGTAAAATTTATAACTAGCTAAATATTTTACTTCGTATTATATATACAATCTAATGTAAAAACCCAGACAATAAAATCGTATCTATTTTAGAATACATTTAAAAATTACTACAATGAAAAAAGTTCAATTTGTTTGGCATATTTAATGATGAAAATGGTTAAGATGTATATCCAAAATATACAAGAATAATGTAAGGTAAGTTAGTAATAAAAAATCTATAAAAATCTCAGCAGAATTTCTACAGAAACATATAAATAGTCCTCGATTTAAAAATGTTAATTTTAACTTTCATATGAAACACAAAATTCAATATAAAATTAAAAGCAATATTATAATTATTACTCGTATTGTCATATATATATTGAATTATAAGTTGCATTTAAATAATACAATTTCTTATTTGTTGAAATTAAAACAAAATGAATATAAAATGTAACAAAATATGTGAAATAATTTTTCATTTCTGAAATGGAGACTCATATTTTCTTTCACAGCGAACTTATAAGGAAATAAATGATATGGAGAAAACTTTTTCAAAGTATTTTTCAATGTCATAAATCAAGGATCATATAATTTTTTTGATGTTCATATATTTTAAATTAACTATTGTCAGGTATATATATACAAATGAAATTTGCTTTTCAATGCTGAGCTCAAATTAACTAATCACTAAATCAATAACACTTATTTTTTAATTTGATTTGTAGTTTCAAATATTGATACATTATTTTGTGTTTCTTATGTTAACAAGTTAATTTTATTAGATTTTAACTTTAACTAATTAAAAAAACTTTAAATCATGATCCCGTAAATAATCAAATTGAATTATAATTAATCGCTTAATTTTATATTAAAATACAACTTACCCCTTTAAATTAAAAAAAAATATTTAAAAAAATTAATTTAACTAGCAATCATTCGAAAAATGTGTTAATTGATTTTTTAAATAAATGTTGTATTCCGTCTATTTTTGTACTATATACCACATAAATCAATAAAGTGTCCAAATAAAAATACAATAATCAAATTCATTAGAGTTTCAAATGTATAAAGCAGGCCAAGTCATAAAAGTTTCACAGAAAAGAATTTCACTGAGAAAGCTTTCGAACTCAAAACACAATTGTCATGCATATATAGTTAGTTGTTTGTTCTCCAAGAAGTTTTACAGTCTTCTGATTCACAATCAGCTTAAAAATGATTCCCCGAACATACATAGGAGATTGTTGCAGCAGAATATAAGACACTAACGACATCCCATCCGTCAAATCAATCAACTAATTCACCAACAACCACCGGATAATCCATCCACCGGCTCCTCTCCCCTATTCCTATAATATGCATATAGCAGTGAGCAGCGCCGGTACCATATATATGGCCTGTGTCGTTACCCTACCCTGCCTACTCTGCCTGGTCTGAGATAGTGAAAACAGAGAGTTTGGAGAGGCTGTGCGCTGGCGGTTCGAGGTTACCGCATACAGCCAGCCAGCCAGCCAGCCAGCATGCTTGCCGGAGGAGGTAGAAAGGTACTATGAATAATTGAGGCTGCTCCCGGATTAATAAAACATGGCCGCCGCGTGTGCACGCATATACCTCGGTCGGTGACACCACCGTTCCATATAGTCGCGTTTTCTATAATTCTGTGTGGAGAAGGTTGGGGGACGAGATGCAAAATGTCTTGGCAGGAATCGATCTGGGGAGTTCATTAATGTTTTTTTCTAAGGTGAAAAATGTGAGCTATAATACTAATACATAAAGTGGATATTTAGTAAAAAAAAAGGTTACAGTATTATGAAAACTGTATTTTACTCACAACAGAACGGAATCTATGTATTAATTGTAATGAGTATATGTAGTTCTAATTATAATGTTAATGTTAGTTTAAACCAATAATATAGCAAAATGTTGCTCTCCGATAAGGGCTGATCAATATAAATAAGTAATCATTTTATTTAAATGATATATTTAGAAACGAGTATTGGAACTAACATAAATGCGTATGCCCTTTCTATTTATTTGTTTAAACTGTATATATATAATATAAAATAATATACTTTTAAAAAATAACACAAATATTTTAATAATTATATATTAATATTTCATTTATTTTTAGGAGTTACATTTTTCAATCCTTCTTTATTAAATGGTTCATTCTTTTTCGTCAATTAAATTTCTGAACCATATACTTGTTTGCTTTATATATACTGTATAAGAAAGGGCTAATGATACATTATTAATGATAGTTTATTTGTAATTTCAATGATTTTACTAATTAATGTTAACATTTAGTTAACTTATGTATGATAATTTAATATATTATGTCATTGTCCGAAAATGCAACGCTCTGTAATACAATGTATTCTTTTCGGGGTTATATGAAATTAGGACAAATGCCATAATCTCTATAATATTTTGCGATGATCCAATCTCTTCCGAAGATAATTTCTCTGTGAATCTCTATATAATATAACAATCATATCTATAATATAATATTTACTTATTGTCATCAATTACGAAACTGTCATTGCAATTAGGAATAAATAAAATTATATAAGTGAGAAAGTATGTCTATAATGTAGAGGGTTGAGTGAAAAGTATATTATAAGTTAAAACAATTTTCAAACAGTTTAAATATTATTTTAATGTACTTAATATCATTCTTAAATAGTGTACACATATGTATTTATAACTATAATATTTAGAAAACAACAGCTATTTGATTGTTAGTTCAGCAATAGACCTCGTTTTCGCTAAATAGTTATACCTGATAATATAATAAAGTTGAATTAGTGAAAAAGTCTATTGGAAATATATTCATAGGAAATATAAAACAGTAATTAAATTAGACTCTTTTAAAATAGTGCTTCATTTATAAGCATATATACTGCAGTATACACAGTCAATATTTTGAAATGGTTATATATAATATACCTATAATATATATATATTTCTTACTATATTTCGTTAGAAAGAGTTTTGACAAGGATGAAGATAAAGATATTATAAATATATATTTGAAAAATACGAAAATGCTAACTAAATTATGTAAAACGTGCGGTATCTTAAAAAGCTCAATAAATATAGAAATGATAATCAATGTTATTCTTCTTATTATTAAAACTATATTTTACAATCTTTATATTTACTTATGGTATCACCCACACAGATTATTTACCATAGCATTAAAAAACTATTTAGTATAAAAAAACAATTGACTATGAATGTATATGCTTATATAATCGTAAGTGCATAATTTATATAACTTTTGGGAACACTTATTTATATCATATGAATTGTATATATTCAGCACTATAATAGTAAAATAAGCAATGAAATTTGTTTGTTATAAGCTTTAAAAAATTATATCCAAAACATTTCAAAATCTAAAACGAGACGACAACAATCGACTGCGCGTGCGTAAAGGTTTTCGGTAATATATTGTACATTATAGAAAATACAGCAACAAGAAGAAAGGATTCCCGATATCAGTCGCTATGATCAGGTTTACCGCGTTGTAGAAAAGACTCATTGAACGCACCCGTTTGTCATTTCTCTGAACACTTGGGTCTACTTGGGGTTTCCACTCCCCTGTCAGACTGGATTATCCGATGGTTACTATTTATTCAGAGAGAGACTGAGAGAGAGAGAGTGAGAGAGTCCACCGTGCAAAAGGAGCAAAACAGCAGTGTGCCTGCTGCTCCTGCCGAGCTTATTCGAGAGAAGCCATGCGCCCGATGTGATACCTCCCTTGATAACCTGTGCTGATATCTCTACGTCTTCTTTGATGGATAACATCCTGAGCATCTTGGGAAGAGTAGTCAACGTATAGTAACACAGCATATTTACACCGATTACTATATATATATATATATATGTTTTAGTTAATTATATACACTTAGAACATGGGTTAAAAATAAAACCAAAAAATGATTGTCCAAGGGTATAATAAAGAAATATAAGTTCGATATGTCGTGCTTTGTATATATACATATATAGTTTTGTCTTAGAAATAATATCGAAATTTTTGAAGTACTCGGATGGTGAAATTCCCGCAGAGAATATTAATTAATTAATTAATATACTTTTCTGAATTACCTACTCCTTCAAAAGTTTTCACATTTCGATCTGTTATAAACGCAGTAGTTTAAGAATTTCATCGACTTAATTGAATTGACTGAGAAATATACTATAAGATAAGTTAAAATAAAATACTATATAAATCATCTTCAATTGTCTGCTTTAGTTTACAAAAAATGATATAAAATATATATATATTGATTGTATATAATTGTGTTAAGTTTTATAAATATTGTTTTTATCGTTGTTTATTTTTTTGTAGCAATAGATGATTTAATATGTATAACAAACTATTTCTATATTTGACGTTTACAGCTCGTTCGATTTTATACTTCTCAGATATATTAACTCAAAATATTCGCCTGTTCTTTTTATTGAACTGTCTATTGCTTATATATATATTTTTTACTACCTACTGTACTCTGTATCGTATAACTGGATAGATTATTTCAATAGAAAATGCTGTTATTTATAAACCTTTATTAAACA
>JAUZND010022451.1:14966-49894 GCA_034780555.1 Coelogynopora nodosa | reverse complement strand
GTGTAACTTTTTGTATTTTTTAAAATTTTACAAACTTCAGTTAAAACAGCTTTTTTACGTATTGTGTAACATCATTTTATTAAAAAGGGCAATAGTCTATAAATTTTAGGGGGGGCGCGCGCCGGACGCTTTAGAATTTATATTCTATACTAAAATTGAAGTATGCGCTGGTACTTATATTGTTCAATTGATCAAATATTCTGGAATATTAATTGCAAGAGCTTGACGAAATAATTATTTCTATGCCTGTGAGATAGCCAAGAAAAGACAATAATGTTATATTATTATTGTCACTTCCAACAAACCCCTCAAGCCAACGTGACATATAATTACGTTCACAGATTCAATTATAATAAAAGATAAAGTTCATAGCAGCTTGCCAAATAGGTTTAATTTGAGAACACTGTCATTTCTTTATATTTCAGGTGCAAACGTGGCGCTATTGAGTTCCACTTAGACTGTCATTAAGTTCACCTTAACAAAAGAAACAGCACCCTGAATTCAAATCAGGGTTAAGCAACCTGTGTTAATGTCACAGATTTCAATATCTCTAAAAGCCTATGGTTACTGCCAATCAAAAAATATATACCAATCAAAGGCCGTCACGTTCGCACTAGGATTGTATACCAGAGTATAATGTGTCAGACACGCTTTAGTCAAGTTTAGTCAAGGTCAAGTTCATGAACATCAGTTAACGGATAAGAAACCTCAAGAGAAATAAATTATGCTTTTTGCTGAGGTACTATTGTTGTTTGCCGGCATCATCAGTTGTGATATACACCTGCACCAGCAGAGAGGCAAAATTACATATAATATACGAAGCATTGTGCATCATTCACAGACTTTTCTCAATATCTGTAGTAACTTACGAACTTAGTTTCTATGACTTTTTAAAATTACTTCGTTAATATATTAATATAAGCTGATAAATTGTTTAAACAAATATATTAGAAAAATACAGAACTTTAACCCATATAATTAATACGAATATATAAATATATTAAATAAGTAATTCATAATTTATAAACACTGTTCAACGTCTATGTAAACATAAATAAACTATTTAAATATATTAAATAAGTAATTCATAATTAATAAACATTGTTCAACGTAATAATAAAAAATAAAAAATCACAAATATCTAATAGTCATTTTGTAAATAAAAGAGAACAAAAATAATGATGTCAATACATTTCGTTTATGTAGGCAACCCACACACACATACATATAGATATTCTCAAATAGAAAACTATTACCTCGTTATATGTATAGGCCTATACAAAGCATTTATATTAAAATATTATATACGTTCAGCAAAAGTTTAATAACCAACACAATAGATATTCTCAAATTGTTTTGCAAAGCAATTCTTATGCAAACAAGATTAATGTACAATTTTGCCAAAAGTGAATTTTGCGGGATTCAATACCGTCACTACTAATGGCTGAGTGAAGGTCAAGCGATTTAAAATAATGTTGTGCACGTTCTAATACAGGAGGCATCAAAGCCTGGCTGCGAAAGTTATGTATAGAGATTCTTTTTTGATTTTTCTTTTCAACTGTTCCTTCACTAGGGGAACATCGAACAAGTCATGGCTAACGAAAAGGAGACACCCGGAACCCATTTTATTATAATTGTTTTTCATGACAACAAGAGAAACCGGAAGATAATGATGGGAATGATGATTTTGTATATCGAAAAACAATGAAGAATTACAATAAAAACAATAAAAAAATTGCTGATTCGGCGAACAAGGGCGGCTGCTATGTAATAAATTGTCGCAGAACAAGGATGGCAGAACACTGGATTACTACAATGATTTAAATCGGGTTCAATAACACCAGGTTCGAAAATTCGAGAGATGAACTGAATTGACAGTTGCGTCGTGGCAACCTGAGCAGTGCCACAGGTAGATTGCAAAATATTTGGTCCAGCATGCAAGAGATATAGTTGTCGGTAGGCAAACCGAAACTGTTTGGGAGTAGGGTAAAAATTCCACCCGTTTCTGAGACGCACAACGTTAAAAAAAAGTTCTAAAAAGTCTTGGCAAATTTTATATGTTAGTATAAAATTAAAGCCCTCTCGAAGTTGAAAATTAGACAGGTTATCGATTCTTTTAATGCGGGTGATAGCGCGGACGCGATATGAAAGTAAAATTTGACCGAGAAAATAAGCAGGAGGGTAATGTATTACTGTCTATTCTTCCTTAGTTTATGTTGTGATGTTGACCATCTCTTGCAAAAGCAGCTCTCCACGCTTTTCTGTTTTAAGCCAGTCTGCAGCAAGCTGTTGCGATTTTCCCGGTCCATTTCGTCAAATTGTCTTTATATTGAGCTCGTGGTCGTCCTTGTCTTTTTGTGCCTTCCATGTCACCTTGCAGAGCCGTTTTTACCAGTTGGCAACCGCTAGGTCTGTTGGTATGACCGAAATAAGCAAGCTTCCTCTTGCGAACCAACCCTAAGAGCTGCTTTGGACTTTGAGCTGCTGCGTGATGTCTGCATTTCTTTGTCTCTCTGTCCAACAGATTTGCAGCATTCTACGGTAGATCCACATCTGCGTTGCCATGATTCTACTTTCTTTTGTTTTTAGAAGAGTCCACCCTTTGGCGCCATATGTGGAAGTGGTCCAAATGAAAGCGCGCACAATGTTTAGCTTTACTTACATTCTAACACCAGTCTTTCAAAATGGAGAGAGTTCTATAGTTTGTTTCTTCGCTATAGCTATTCTTGATTGGATGTCTGTCTTACAGTACATTATTCTGTTTCCTGTATACAAAATGTACGAAAAAAAGTTCACACTTAATTACCAAGAAAAATTCAAAGCCACATCAATCAATACTCTAATAAAAAACAAATAAAAACTGTACACAATGTTAGAAAAAAAGATCGATACTATTATAATATTTATATGTTGACATATAATATAAAAGTACAAATAACTTTTTTCAATAATAAAAAAGATTTAATTATTTTTCTTCTAAAAACTGCGATATGAGAACATTAAACCGACTCTGAATACTCGCAGATTTATAGCAATCCGCAAAATAATTATATTTTCCCCTTCAAAATTACTTCTGAAATACGATTAAAAAAGCATTGATTATAGAGTTCACTTAGAAGTCAAGAGTTTCCTGGATAAATAAAAGTCGTTGTTGAATTAATAATAAGATACAATTCCTCATAAATTTGAAAGCCACTTAATGTCAAAACATAATGACTACATTATGAAAACAGATTATATTTGTTTTGGTGAACAGTGCCACGGAATAATAGTTTATGACAAAAACAAAGCTGAACTTTTCACATAATAAGATAATGCAATTCGAAACTTTAAATATTTTCTGCTATTAATAAGCTATAAAACTTTGCACAGTCACCAGAAAACATAGAATACTAACAGTTAGTTACCAATTTACAGATTTTTTTGTTCCGTATATACAAACATGCTAATCATTATAATCATGATCAATATAATCAGAACAAAGCATTTAATTAAAATAACAACCTTTTGATTCTTAGAAATAAAATTCAGTCCTTCTTAATCTATAGAACATACTAAACAACTATAATATAAACCAATTAAAAACACAATCAGACATTCTTATTACCCATACGATCACTTAGGCTTATTTTGTTATCCCTAACAAAGTGGCAATGCTGCCTGGTACCACGAGCAGAAAAAATAAAGATGAAAAAATGCTACTCACATTTTTAATATTATGCATTTCTGCCTGTAAACCAACCCTACAAAATTAACTAGAAAATCAGGGATAACATTGTCTCACTTACCATGTTCTACTAATGATTAGACAAAGTATCTCGATGGATTTACAATTCTAAATAGCAATAAGACGTATTATTATATTACTTTTGTACTTTATTTTAAAATCTATAAATTAAATTTTTTTTAATTGGAAAACAAATTAAACGATAGCTTCGCTTTGTAAAATAATTTTAAAAAAATTATAATACAATTTGTGGCCAAATTGTTTTAGTCTTCATACAGAGTAATGCTACACAGAAACATAAAATGAATCTAATGTAAAGAGAAAATTGTGTTATATTTTCAAAATTATTACAAAAAACATAATATTTAAAAAGAGATATATATTGAAGCACATTATAACCAATATAATAAAATTATTTGTTATTAAGAAAAAAACATGGTTGCCACCTGAAATTTTTTAATTCTGTCTTTATCCCCATTTTGTTCAGACAATATTTTTTCTATTCAAAAGGTAAAACCAAGGTAAATAAATTTGATAAAAAATTGTTAAATCCCAATTTGGTGGCAACCATGATTAAAACAAAATTAAAAAATAACAATTATAAAATTGACAGATAGTTTTCACATTAAATGTGTCAGTAAGTGGCAAAAATTCATACAGAATTTACACACAAACAAAATCGTGCCAAACAAATACAATATAGCTGCACATGCAGCACGCGCCACGCACCACCCTAGTTGACCAGATAAAATTGATTAACACTCACCATCAGCCAGTGCATTGACCGCCGCCTTCTTGGCATCGTGACACTTGGACTCGGAAATCTTGTTGCGCAGGGTGAACATGGCGCGGAACCGGTCGAAGAGGGGCTTCTTCAGGTCGACCAGGATCTCGCGAAGCTTCTCTACTGGCTGGTCAGGGAAGGGCGGGGCGGGGTCCACCGAGCTGTGGAGGTCCGAGACGAGGAGGCCGGTGTCCGGCTTCTTCGACCACTCGATGCGTGCCAGGGCCAGTTCACAGGTCTGCGAAATCTGATTAGATGGGAGAGGTTCCAGACAACAGAGTCATATTATGACAGTCAGTCATATTAAACTTTAATTAAAGGATGCTCAATTTAATTGTCTATTTATGCTAAACCGTAATTTATGAAAGAATAGGAAAATTTAATAAATAAATTTTAACCCACTAAGACGACAACATAATAAAATTGTTTATCTATTTTAGGTATTCATAAAACAAACCAAAAACCAGAAAACCAAAATGAAAATAATACGATGTGCTTTGAATAGAACTATTGCGAACAGAAGCGTAACGCGATGTTCAATCCAACAAGGACAATTAAAATTTAAAAAATGGTTAAATAACAAACAACATACTATTGGCTATTATAAGACTTTTTGTTATACCATTATACTCGACAGTATTGTACTCTAGACAATATCTACAATAGGCCTATATTGTAAATTTGATGTATGCATTATTTCAAATAATAAGGCTATTTTTAAGAAAAGTTCCCATATGAACAACAAATTGCAAGGACCACTACGTCAATAGTGCCTGCCTAAAGTGCATCACAGTATCAATCGTTCTTACAGCAACATCGGAGTTCTTCAGATTCTTCTTGAGCACGTCGAGAGCCCGCGCGTCTCCAATGGCGCCCAACGCCTCGCCGGCCTCGTGGCGCACAATCGCCTCCTGTTTCTCGTCTTCCAATACTTGGATCAGAATATCTATCGCATGGGGGCTCTGCTTCTGCCCCAAGACGTAGGCCAGCTCGTGCTTGAGCAAGGCGGAGGGGTTGACAAAAGCCGCTCCAATCATGTCAACGGACAACGGCTCGCTAGCGTGGCGCAGGCCGTAGAGGGCACGGAAGCGCTCGCACAGCGGGGTTTTGGGGTTGATCAGCTGGTCTCCCCACTCACGGAGATGTGCCTCGGATACGGGAACTGTGGCTGCCATGATCTGCACACCGATTTCAAAGGGAGGAACAGATCTGTTTAAAAAAACTGTCTATAGTAATACAGGGTAGTCTAAAAATAAAGGAAACTGTTGTCAATATTATTAGTTGCCATTGAATTATGAACCAATTTAAATTGATTAAATATAATGACGCCCCTATAACTAAATTATAAGCATAATGAAAATGTTTTACGTTCATTTTTGGTTTACTCTATAAATTATTATAAATATCTAACAAATTATAGTACATATTATAGACCATCTACATAGTTATTATATAAAATAACTTACATATTAATTTGATTAATTAATTTTAGACAAAGTGACAAATTTAATTGGTAAGACGCAATGTAAAATTTATTACAGACAATTATTTTCTACGTGTAACATATTATTTTATTCTGCGAAAATGTGACATTGAAGTCTACTGATTATTATAAGTATAAGTTTATTGTTCAACGAAATATTAGCGGTAAAATAGAATGTAAAATTGGATGAATGAATGATAAATATTTACGTCAGTTGCACATATTCCTCTACATTTTAATCAATTATCTCCCACAAAAAGTACATATTAATGAATCACATAATTCCACCGTAAAGTACAATTATAGTTGTGAAACATGTACAATTTTCTGAATAGTCATATGTATTATTACTTTTCTTATATACTATCTCCTACCTAACACAATAAATTGACGTATTTGCCATCTTACAATTCACAGACATGGCTTTTAATACGGATACGATAAAATTTTAAAATGAAATTAAAAATAATATTCATATATTAATAGTACGCTAATCAAAATTACGTTATCAAACACCATTATTAATATAAAATAAAAACATTAAACAAAGAATGACTTAATTGTGACACTGATACAATTACGAAAAATGGAACACTTTTTGAAGGCAGTTTGATATATTTAAAGAAAAGTAATAAGATGTTTATATATTCATAAATAATAAAAAAAAGAAAGCCACAACGAAAGATATAAGCAATGTGTGCACTGGTTTTATCACAAAACAAGTTAAGTTTAAAGTATACCGACTAAATGATTATGTAAATTCTAGTTAAAATACAACACAATGTAATTAATAATTGGTGTTAATTAATAAAAGATGTAAAAAATTAATGAAAAAATCTAACGGCTTAACCACTGATTAATTTTGCTCGTACTGTTTTTTAAGACAATGAATTGATATCCTTTGATTGAAAATTATAAATTTAAACAATTTAATAATGCTAACAATCAATAATAAATGTTGAGTGGAACTTATATTGATATAAGTTGGATCTTTTAAATTATTACGACTTTAACTAATAGAGTACGTTGATTAACCTAAAACTAATAGAATGAAATGGTACATTTCATGATTGATGTTAGATATATTTTCATGTTGATCACAAAGAAACTTAAATAGCAAGTCGAAATACAAAGTTGCCAGAATGTGATATAATACACACTCCGGTTAAAATTACTAAAACAAAAAATTACAACAAAAATAAAGCATAAAAGATATTAGATACACACAAAATCAATAATAAGGACTGGATATGTAGAAGAAAAAGACAATAATTCAGAAGTTATAATAATACATAAAGAAGCTAGAAAATGTGTGTGATGAGATCTACACAAATGCATTGTGGCTAAAAATGTACATGGTTCCATATTGTTATGATACAATAATCGTATGTACAGTATTAAGAAAAGAATAATATCATGATTGTCATGGCGGAGCAATATACTACTAATGTAATGGAATAAAATACTGCGATATTTCTCTATGGATAATGATGTCTTGGCCAATTGAGAACATTTATAACGATACTAATTATTTATGAAGTTTAAAGCTCTCTTTGGACTTCTTTTGACGTTGTTTAAATAAACATTATACATTGTATATATTGATAACATGATTACAAACTTGGGTATTATAAACTTTTACAATTTATTTGATTACATGTTAATTTTCAAGAAACTTCATAAAGCCAAAATGACATCCTTAAATAACATGACAATAATTAATCACATAGTATCGTGCCTAAAATGACTAAATAACCTGAACGATTATAATACTATGATAGAAATAAAGAATACAATATAGTTACAAAAATATAAACCTATCTCAGTACAGTGCTACTACGAAAACTGGCAAAAGTCCTCATAGGGTGTTGAAAACCTATTTACTGTTGTACAATGAAAGTGCATTTAAACAATAGAAAAGAGATAATACCCCTGTTACGAAATACGTTGCATAGTGTGTAGTAAAATATACATGGAGACTAAGGCACAGCTATCTCTATTCGCACAAAATACAAAAACGTATCTGTTTAGAAAAGACCGTGCAAAATAGGCTAACCATTAATTTGATATATTCCACTTTCAGGCAAGTGATGGAAAAATATTTTCAAGAAGATATAAGAAAAACCCACAAATATAAGAACATTTAGAAGTAGGTATTGATTGATATAGCTATTGACTGTATTCTAAAGTTAGGCGGGGTTGTGTTGTGACAGGACGGCGGATGTGGATTATCTACGATAAAGGCAGTCAGGGATTCAGAAGTGTCAACTTATGCATCGATATCTTGGTGCTCAGCAGTTGATGCCTCGTCGTCAGCTTGGAAAACCACAGTAGGTACACTTGGCTCTACAGCTCCACTGGTTTCTGGTTCTCGTGCAGTCTCCACTACTGTGACCGGTTGATTCGTATCATAAACAACTTCTGATTGATTAGAGTCAGTCGCGATTTCTGATTGATTAACATCAGTGACGACTTCAGATTGATTGGGCTCAGTTACTGATTCCGGTTGACTCGTATTGTTGGTAGTTTCCGTCTGGATAGGGGGAAGAGTTTCCGAGGACGATGTGGGTGTAGGAGAGGGCTGAAGTATGCGAAGAATGGTGGAAATATCGGAGTGGAGTTTGTCCTCAAGGCGATGCAATTGTCTAAATATTGTGAAAGATAAAACACAAATTACATGATGCGTTAACATTAAATGTAAATGTTTTTTAAAAACTTTTAATATTGCATATCAAGTAAAATGGAGTGCGTGAGAATAATTAATACCACATTTAAATATCTACACATGTTACTGTTGTTGTATTTCTTAATTACCACCAATCAATATTATTTCATTAAATCGTTTTTATAATTTTTAAAGAGTTTTCAAAGGAGTTTCTGAAAATCAATAAGTTTTTTCCATCTCCTTAAAAACTAAATCTTATACTGAAGGGTTTTCCACAAAACCTAATTAATTAATATAATATATGTGAAAGAGGAGGGAATGAGGAAACTCACGTCTCCATGTTCCCGAGTCTGCTGTAGAGTCGGTTGACCGTGCACTCGTCCATGAGTGGTGCCCCTGGAGGTATCAGTGAATGGGATCGCTGATGACGACCGCTTGTTGAGTGGATCATCGCTGTGTGACGATGATGACCAGCCTGGGTCTGGCGCTGTCGCCCGATGCCGATATTAGTGGGGGATGCGGGCAGACTGGAGCCCCCATGAAGATTGTTTCCTGTTGGTAATGGTGGTGTTGGACATAGAATGTTAAGAGTCTTAGACTAAACTGCAACTTGCAATAAACACGAATGACGCTTATTTTCATTATATGATTGATTTTAACATTATTCAATATTGGTTCAATCAATCAAGAAGCTTAGGGTGGGGGTGGAAGTGGTGGAAATGAAATCTCTTAACGTGAACATGTCTGTAGAATTCTATAACATGTCTATAGAAACAGTTAGACCAACGGTGTTAAAAAAATATTAACTATTTTGTGCACAAAATGTTGCGCATAAAAAATCACAATATGATGGGAATAACGTGCATCCGTTCATTATTACCATGGAAAAATCACGATATATCTAATTAAAAAAACTTATTTGACATAAGTTAGCAAAATTTTATTCAGTATAAACAAGGACCCATAAAAAAGTAGTTTAGCAGATATAATAATAAAAAATCGATCAATTCGCCTCCCCCGGACAAGATTTTCAAACAGCTGAGCTATGTAGTATATATTATAATCGATTTAATTAAAAATTTTAAGCTTACTTAATATTAATCTATTGAATAAAGTGATCGATAATAATATCTATTATAGCGATTTCTAAAATACATCCCTCAAACATAAGAGCCCTGAAAAAGTCAACAAATTTTTTCGTAAGTCAATTAATCATATTAATATAACATTTAGAAGCATCGAATGATAAAGTATATAAATATTAATATCCAAAATATGGTTAGCTAGAGTAGACTATCTAAACTGCTTGTAAATCGATATATTGTTAAGATAACAAAACAATAATTATGAAAAGTTTTATAATGGCAATGTGATTATACTGTTAGCAAAACAAATATTTATGTTTTAGAGAACCTAAGCCCTGTCTGTACATAGTTCTAGCATTTTTAAACAATATATCTGGCTAACTGACAAAAAAGGAAAATGTATAAACAGGATAGGCTTGTCGCTTAATTTAATACAATATGGGCACTATATTAGCTCACTAGCAAAATTTAAGGACAAATTAATGATAAGATACTCAACGATATAATTAAACATCCTCTGTACAACATGTCGTGGTTATCAACGAACTCATCAGTATCAAAAGAGCATCAACTAATGATAACTGGGTCGAACCGTATAAAACGAATTATGATAATACTCTATCTAAAACACCTCCTTTTGAATTTAATGATAAATGACTGATCGATGTATGACATGCGATGGACATGCTTCACTTAATTATTTTATTAAAATATTAAGTCAGAATACTTCACCACTATTTTAGCGTATATCGCTATATTTAGCATATAGTATCACCACTATCTATAGATCAAATAATAACCAACAACATAGTAAGTTATATTATGTAGAAGCTGTTCTCGGTCATTGCGTCGAATAGTCAACCACTCGACTAAAAGGTTATTACGCCAACATCTTCTATAATTAATTGGACTGTTTGTTGCAGGTATGACTGGTGAGGATTTGTGAATAAAGCAATCGCTCAGTCGCTTATATTATAATCATCCAACTTTTCACACTCATTATATAAGCTCATTTGATTCAGAAACTAAATATTTCTGCTAATATTTGAGAAAAAAGTAGACTCGATTCTTTGATGAATTTCTATTATCACTAAATTTTAAATTATAGAAATTTCTTTAATAGCAAAGTAAAACAAAGATAATGATGCTAGCCAACGTTATCAGTTATCGGGGATTTATTAATTAAGAACAATTTAATGTACAAATTAAAGAAATCCTTAAATTTATTGATCCATAATGGTACACGTAACACACCCACTACAATGTAAGAAATTACACGGTGTCGCAGAATTAGCCTATGAAGCTAGATCGCAAAAAAAAATTCTTCAAATATTATTGTTCATTGTATTTTAAATAAAATAATATTAACAACTTTTGTTTCAATTTGTTGTTAGAAAAAGTGATTTCGACAAATGAACGATAAAAACTTTCATCAAAATATGATTGATTGAAGGCAATTATAACTTGATAGCCTAAAGAGATGAAGAAAACGTTGAAGCAAGATTAAATATATAATACAATGAAAATTAAACGTCAAATTTAGAGTCTAATTCAATGTAAAAATAGACACTTGGGTTCTTCGTTTGGGATTCTTATTTGAGAAAGAGTGTAGAACAAATGAGCAAAAATAATAAGTAACTACTCTGTTGAATGAAAGTGAAACTTCCGATATAGACAGAGAATTGCACATCTAAGCCCAAGTTATATATACCGTGTCTATAAGTTGTATTATACGTATAATGATTGAGAACAACATAGAAAACTGCATCATAGGCAAATTATAAATATTTTCTTGCTCCTTTTCAACCATAATAGCCTACTGTAAGCAAACACTAATCCAGACCTTATTCTAAAAACACTGAGCCGCTCGGCACTCCCTAATAGGAAAGACGACACCGGAAATCGAAGCTGTGTGGGTTGCAAAATGACACCACATTTTGGGCTCAGATCTGGCTGCATTGTACCTACAGTTTTTCTTGAGTAGAAAAAAAGTTTAAAGGTGAAAAATTGAATGTTTAAAGTAGGGGTAGTTGTGAAAGTTTGATCTATTATCTTTCACAGGAAGAAGATGACTTGTAGATATACTTGATAAAAAATTAACATAGTAACTCAATGAACAATGGATGTATTTGACATTTCAACAAGTATGGATGCAAAGTTGCTGTCAATATTGTAAACCGTGAGAAGCAGTAGGCTTTATCAAAAATAAAATAAACAAAACTTCTTTTTAATAATTTCTAATTTTGAAAATCCTCATTATTGTATTACTTTAATAGTAAACATAATTAATTAAATTACCTTAGTATAATTCATTATTAATTTTCTTTCGTACACATAATTATTACAAGATAACAAATTATTAAAAGACTTATAAAAAACGACTCCTACAAGCAAATTGTATTACGATTATATGAAACACATTCAAAATAAGAGTATTAAAGGTGAGGTAGGTAACTTTTCTGATAACATTCCGTAGGTTTCATTGGTGTATATAATATTTTCAAGATCACCCGAGACATTACGAATTGAGATGTTAATTTCATCTCTATTTTATAATAATCTTGATATTTACAAATCAAACAATTAACATAATAAAGAAAAAGATAAAGAAAACCAAACGAATACTTATAAATTAAGGATATGTCGTTGTTCATTGTATTACATTTTAAAATATTATTAGTATAAGTAAGCATACATTAAGGATTATTCCCACAAATTCTGAACTTTTAACAGAAATAAGAGTTACACTATTTTCTCACCAGCAGCCTCTCTATCGGTCCTATATGACGAGAACTCGAGAATCCCCTCTGGCTCCTCACCCATCACAATCAGTGTCGTGGGGGCCAACAGATCGTCCTGTGTTATCGGCACATCAATCACTACTCCCCCTTCCTCCTTGTCCTGGTGACCGAGTCGTTGACGGGTTCCACCGTGACAGACACCCTGCACATGGTGGTGGTACTTAACGTGGCACTCGGACAGGCCTGAAAGAAATGCGTTAGTCCATATTATTATAATATAATAAATTGCAGAATGGGTTTTCTTTATCACAATAGTTGTGCTTTTAGGTATTTATTACAGTTTATAATAACATTTAAAAATAGTAGAAAGCTTTTACAATACTATAAAATTTGTTATCAGGACAACAGGCACAACAAAATTCAGCAGAATTATAATACATAATTTTTGTAGGCTGTCTATAAAATGTAACGAAGCATATGTGAGCAATATGTAGGTAATGAGTTCTATTCTAAATACAAATAACAAAATATGCTCGTCTAAGTCAAAATCTGTGGTAGAAATAAAATAGCTAGTAAAAATAAAACTAGAAAAATAAACATAAACATAACGTATACTATTAACGATGCTTCAAACTATAGATCATAAATATGATGAATAATAATAATTATTTTTAAAATATATTTTTTAAATTAAAATCTTGCCATTTTTAATTTTTACACTACAATGTGCAAAATTTAGGAATAGATATTTAGTAAAAAAGAAAATAACGTTTCATATTCAAAATCGGTATTGATTATCAAATTTAATTAAAGCAGGGTTATAACGTTTTTCCATGTTTAAATGAATGCAAAACTAAACTTGTATGCGCTAAATACAAACATTATTTAATGGCCATGTGAGAAGGGCATGTCTGACTCACCAAGATGTGAGGTCTCGTCCCCCGCCTCTTCCTGCTCCCCTCCACCACCAGTGTGCTGCACTGGCTGATACTTGCTTTGCACATGCATCAGATGCTCTGACGTCACCACCGACTTGACCGGCTGCGAGAACCTCCGCCTCAGGTGGGTGGCTTCCCCCTCCCCCCCTCCCGACAACAGAGGGTTGTGATGCACCAGTTGCTTTGAGTCTCGGCGACTGCCCGCTGATGTTGGGTGTACATTTACTAATTTAAACAATTGAATATTTATATATATAACAAAACGATTGTATGAATTAGCCCCCTTTCTTTGTTTAAATTTGGTTAACAATGTCCATTTGCGACATTTTCTATAAATTTATTAATACTGTATTACAATTTCAAGACTTACAGTCTTATGATACTCGATAATATCATACTAAGCCATACTGAAATTTGCCTCGAACTAATTATAAGAACCCAGTTTTTCGTACAAATGGATAGTTCTAATTTGAATCTAATATATTTTGATTTATTAATTTTTGTATTTGATTATTTTTTAATTTAACGATAAAATATCATAATTTTATATTTCTTAAAAATGTAACACAGCTTGCACCTAACATGAAATATATTGAAACATAAATACTTTCAGTGTTTATCACAGATGCAGCAATGCTATTCTACCAAAATTAATAACAAATGAAAACGACACACATTCCCAATGAATAATGCTGTTAATAAAGTTCACACTAACAGCTCTAGAGACCTAATCAGTCCAGTCCTTACCTGATGATGGCGGCTGGGCGGTACATGCAGGAGCGATGCCCACAGCATCCAAACCGGAGCTCTCCTCGTCCTCATCTGGCTGGATGCTGGGGTCCGTGTGGTCCATGTGGCCCCCTCCTCCCCCCAGATGGTCACAGCGCTGGTGAGGGGTCTTAGTCACCAGGGCTGACAGCACTTCCTGTATTTTAAGTAGGCGGGTGGGTGGTAGTATTGATATTTGAAATTAGTAATAGATAATCAATATTCTTATATCAAATTTGAAATATTCTAACTTTTTATAAAACCTAGATTCCCTAAATTTTAAATTTAGTGGAAATACAATACTACTTAAGAAATATTATATTATAATAGCATGGATTTTGGTTCTAGTCTACATCGAGAAATCTTTTTAATCTAATATTATTCTGATAAATATTAAAAGACTGCCGAAATATTACTTTCTACTAATTTACAATTAATTGTAAATCCTTTGGAAAAAATATTATTTCGTCACAATTATTATGAAAAACATAAATTGTTTTCTGCATTTTTTATCAATACATTTCATATTTATGAAAGTAACCTGTCTGTTGGCAGAAGGAATTTTTTATATTCCCAAAAACACGAGTCAGTAATATTAAATTAAAAAATGAATACAACGGTAATATCCCGACTGAGGACAGCTCTAGTTAATTTGGTTCGCAAAGGACTAGAAACAGAAATGGTTAGATACGACAGACTCAATCAAACTAGTAAAATAACCCCAGAATCAAACAGTTTATAATAATATGAAATTTGATTATCACAGATAGAGAGAGAGGCACTTTGGAAGTGAGAAGACACCCTTTCTTATCTAATGATCGTCTTATCAGAGTCGAGCAGTTTCAGTACCAAGGAATTATTCAATCCATGGAATACGAAATCCAGTCACCGAAAATAATACCAGTGGAACATAAATATTTATTCTTCATATAAATAAATAATGTGAATGTTGACGCCACTTCTTTGTTGACTTGTATATATGCAAATAAAAATAAAACTCTGCATCTTATAGCAAAACAATTTGGACAGGACTAAAATAGCGTAATTTAATATGATTGTAGTTTAATATCATGTTGAAAAATAATTACTTAATAGCTTTATAATTATTTTTAAAAATTCAGAAAACAAAATCAATGTAATTTGTTAATTTAAAACTTTTATAATAATTATTTTTAATAATTCTTATTATATAATTACTTTATAATAATACTTAATACTATAATACTTTGAAATATTACGTGTTAACAATAAAAATTATAAATAAAACAGAATCATTTTCTCATAAGTTTTATAATAACATATGATACTATATAAAGTTATTACAATATAAAGTTATTGCATATAAAAAGCCTTGAGTGCTTCTCATTTAAGATGCAGTGTGATGCTCTTTGAAAACTCATCTTTTAAATTTAGGAATACTTTTACAGTTCGAAATGCATTCTTTCAATTTTTTTATTTGAGTAGATAAAGAATTGTAAATAATAAAACACTAATTCGCGTAAAGCTTCTTGAATTGCGAAAACATGAAACAAATTTATAAAATCAAATTTATAATGATTTTCTAATTCAATAATCTTATCTTGACACCTAACTTATTTATAAAAAACATGAGCTACATAGCTCATTAAGATCAACCTACATCTCGCAAGTCGAAAGTAATCTCCATATTATGGGCGAACTGCTTGGAAAACTCCGGATACATATCGATCGCCTCAAAGATGTCATCACGATGTATCTTGTGCAGATCACAGTAGGTCAGCGCGCGCACATTGCACCGCGACTTTCCAACTGTCTCAAACAGAGTCGGATTCTCCCCGAAGACATCATCTTTGCCAAGAATTGCGAGAATATTGTCGTCGCAGAGGATCTCTACGCTGCCCCGACCAATGAAGTAGATGGAGGAGAGGATGTCCCCCTTGTGTATCAGCGTATCCCCAGGTGGGACGTGGGTGGTCTTGAACTTCATCGCCAAACTGCGCAAACATCCTTCACTCGTACCTGATGAAGCGAAATAGATACCAATACGTCCTATTATATAGGTACATTTTTGCAGTTACGTGAAGTCGTGGAACTTATTCTCATTGGAGAAGGACAAGAGTTGATTGCACCTAACACACTTATAAATAAACGGCAGTTAATTAGAGTGCATAGACTCTGGCTGAAACTTGAAACAAATATACGTTTACAATATTCACAACATATTCTAAGTTAATAAGGTGTATGAAGTTAATAATACAAATCAAATTATAAAACATACAGAAGATATCTAAGCTGTATTTTGTTAGCAGAAATTTATTTTTAAGTTCTGAGGATGACAAAACAAATAATTCATCTTGACATTGATTTAATAATTACTATCATTTTAGATTTAAAAGATTAGTGTTAACAAGAATTTAATGTTACCAAGCAACAAAAAGTGTAAGTTTATTTTACATCATTTTTCAGATAAATGAAATGCACGCTATAATGGCGCAGGTAGAATAAATTATTTTCAAACTGAAATAATTAAAATGTAATCATTATAATTATCCAACCGGTGAACCCGCAAAAATTATCGAAAATGTCAAAATAAGTACACGATGTTAAAATTGATTTTTAGTTCACTCTAAATGGTTTAATTTTATATGATAAACAGTGCAGAATATTACATTATTTTTTATTGCAAACTTTATTCAAATACCAAAACGAAATACAAGTTTATATAAAACTGTATTCTATTTAAAAGTATAATAGAAATATTCATTTAAATATTAAACTTAAAATCACAAATACTCAATAACAATAGTTCATTAAAAACGTTTATTTCCTCCATCTTTCACATTTAAAACACGAAATAATTGCTTCCTAATTTGAAACAAAATCAAAGACAGTCTTATCGTATAATATGAAAGAGTGACACAACGAATAAAACGAGATATAAACTTATGGTCTGCTAATCAATCAGCCATCACTCCCATTCTTGAAAGTTTAGACTATAATAAATAATTGCTTATCACCAACCTGCTGGCATAGATAATAATAATTAATAAAAGGTACAGAACAATAATAAAAGGTTTTTTAACAGAAAAATTATCAATATAAAAGTAACGCCTTAGTAATTCCGTCTTCATAAAAGTAAATTTTTTTGACTACAGTACTTCTGCGTCAATAGCGTTATCTAGCTTATTTTACTTTAAATTTTGTAACTTACCATTATTTAATTAATTTATAATACTGATTTTAAACTGTAGTAACAGAACTACAAAATATGTACATAGTGACTCATGCTGCGCTCAATTGCTAATGATAATTTCATTATGTATCACAGTTTTCGAAATCATTCCGTTTAAGAGAACTAGAAGTGAAATTTTCCTAGTAAAGTGAAATTTTTAAGAAGTGTAGTTAATTTCCTAAACGCATTCAACTAAATGTAAAACACATAAATTAATGCAGTGCTGCAATTTTCGTTTTGATACTGAATAAACGTAACTTTCATACTTTCCAATTCTAATATTCCGATAGTTAATAAGAGTTAAAGTAAATACACTAAATCCTTTTTTAAACATAATATACACCACTAAGAATCTGAATTATTTTCATTATCGACTGCATTTAGTTAAATATGGAATGAGCTCTACCGCAATTAACCCATCGGCAATGCATAAAAAACATTATTTATAATTTTTTATTGAACGAAAACATTACTTATACTGTTATCATAAAATAATATCACATTTCAAGCCATATTCCGATAAGTCAAAATGTATATTATTATGACTCATCTCACTTTCAATCGTATAAACGGCAAAAGGAAATAACCAACTAAAAGCGCCGCGCTAATCATGCACACATTTCTCCTCTCATCATAATATTATATGCATCGATTTAGGATTTTAGTCATGAAATAGTATATCCTAACCTAACCAAGGCAATATGTTCACTATCCTAACCTTGTTTACTCCCCCCTCCTCGGCAGCTGCCTCTTAAAGTTGAGCATATATATATATATTGATAAAAACACGCGTTCACCTGAATAAAATAGGTTTCTATAAATTATTAATTGCAAAACTAATAAATAAAAAGGTGAAAACCACAATAAAAAAACCTCTTTTCTTCACATTAAGATAAAGGAATACGTAGCTTATCTAACTCCTCTCAAAGCATTGCACAGAACACGTTATCAAGCTTGATTTATGTAAACAACTGTGCTCGCTTTGCTTTCTAAAAAAACAGAGTGCGTGCATCTTTAATTTAGTATGAGTGTTTTCATTTGTTTATAGAATAATCCAATAACACTGTCTGAGAAACATTAAAGAAAACCAAAGAAGGCTTTGATAAAAAGTTGATCAAATTATACACATCATATTATGTGAACTTTATTGAGTATCTTGTAAAACGAGGAGTACTGGGTAAGAGAAATATCGCTTGTATAACGTTTTTCATGTTACATTAAAAAAAAGCCGTATTCATTTATGCTAATGCTTCTCATTAGAATGGTTGATTAGGTCACATATCTGAAGGTTTCTCTCATAACCAAATATTACTAGATATATATCTTCCCTGTGGCTGTGAGGAAACCTTATGTTTCATGTAATTGGTAGACTATCAGATGAAAAGATTATCACTATTTTTTCACCTTACTTCTTGTATTTGATATTCAAAAATATACTATACAAAATTATATGGAATATGATAACTACGATAACCATTGACCATTAAAGGGACCAAACCTACTCCTAAAAGCAGCGCAGGAGTTGAGCAGATTCCTGTTTAGGTGGAGACAGATGTCAGCCTGGAGACACTCTGGGAAGCCCTTGAGCACCATGTTCATATCGATCCCGTTGGTGTAGCTCCAGGCGTGCTGGAAGAACTCCTCGAGCCGCTGTCTGAGTGGGTTGGGGATCTGATGGAAGCGGATGAACTCCTTCACCCGGAGCATTTGAGTGTGGTAGCGCGCGGTGCCGCTGTAAAGCCGCTGAATGATGGCGCTCACGTTGCCAAAGATGCTCGCGTACATGAGTGCTGACGGGGGGTTTAATGTTATTATTGTCAAATTTATTACATTCCAATAGATAAGCTCAAAATGTTAACAAAGTTGTTCAAGAAAAAGATCCCGAAATTTCAGTATCTCAGATATGAACCAGCTGGTTCGATGATTTTAGCGAATATTTTTATTACCTTAAAGTAACTCTTTTAAATATTTGGAACATATATTTTGAATTCCAGGGACAGATAAACATAAAGTTCCCCTCTATACAAAAAAAACCTCTAAACGATCGGACATCATGGTTCAAAATATTGTACAAAACTTTCCATATTAATTTTACAAATATTCATGAAAAAACCAACAGAATAAAAATGAAAACATAAAAAACTTTAATTGAATCATTTGAATTTTCAAAATTTATTTCATTTTTTAATATATATTATGATCAATACTCGGTAGACACATTTATAAATTGTAATCCGCAACAGTGATTGCACGATAATACCAATTAGCAATATACAATAAACAGTCGTGGAAACTTACATCCAATCAGCATGACACAGATGGAGAAGACCTTCTCAGCGTTGGTGTTCGGACTCACATTTCCAAACCCCACCGAGGTGAGACTTGAGAATGTGAAATAGAGCGCCGTGATATACTTGGACTTGAGGTCGGGCCCGTTGATGAAGGTTCCGCCCGACCCATTCCCGTACAGCTGGCGAGTGTTCCTAGCCAAGGTGTCCAGCCAGCCAATGTTCTTCTGGTAGGGGCGCTCCATGTTTCCGATAGCATACCAGATGCAGGCGAGCCAGTGGGCTATGAGGGCGAACACGGCCATTAGGAGCAGGAGGACAGCGGCACCATACTCGGAGTATCGATCCAGTTTACGGGCCACACGGACCAGGCGGAGAAGGCGGGCTGTTTTGAGTAGGCCTATTAGGGTGGTGGTCTGGTGAAGATAATGGGAGAATGAGATTATAGATGGTTGGAGAGTGAGAGACAGAGAGATGGTGGTCTGGTCAGGGGAGAAGGAGATGATAGATGGTTGGAGAGAGAGAGTAGGAGAGGGAGAAAGTGAGAGAGAGAGATGGTGGTCTGGTCAAGACAGGGGGAGAAGGAGATGATAGATTGTTGGAGACAATGTAGGAAAGTATGGAGAAATAAAGGATGGGTCAACCATAGGTCAATTAATATAAGGAAGTAGAAAGGTTTCAGAGAGAGCGAGAGAGAAGAGAATGGGTGAAGATACGTAGTTTGATGAAAATAAAGTAATGGAGAAATACTAAAGCAGCACCTAATTTAAGCTATTAACAAATATAAAAATGGACAAAAGCATAAATAATATTAAGCTACGGATAAAGGTGACTTTTTCAATATATATAAACTAATTAAATTTTAAAGTGAATTCCAAAATAAAAGCGAACAATTATTAGATTTTTGTACTTTAGTTGTATATATATTATATATTTTAAAGATTACATCCCCATTCCACAAATAGTTTCGTTATGTGATGTCTTAATAAAAACAAAACAATACAATGGGCAAAATGATGAAAACACAATATATTATATAAAGATCATCAAACTTTAAAAAACGATGAAATATCTTGTAAAATATATAATAAGAAAAGGAATAACTATTATTTTAGTGTAACAAGTAATGTCCTTTTCATTAAGTGCAGTATTCATAACTTTCAAATGTAAACTATATTTAATATCTATAGAGGGGATGAAGGTACTTAATTAATTGATAACATTGTTAATAGTAATTAGTGCGATTCATACTGGAAAGAATGAATAAATAGAAATACAACAACAAAATCTTATAGTTTTATTAAGAACATTAGTTTTATAAATAAAAGTTTTTATGTAAATAATTAATTATACCAATTATCTATTAATTGTCTCTATTATTTCGAAACAAGTTTTCGATGTTTCGCTAAAAGAAATAAAAACGTTTTAAAGCATTGTGGACAAGAATAGATCATTATTAATTATCTTTGTATATAAATATACATTTTCAGTCGTCAGTTTTTCTTTAAAAATATTCATTAAATGTCAGACTCGACCCAACCATATACACATTTAAGCAGACAAATCAATCGATCATAGCACGAAAATGTCAATATACGTACATGGTACAACATTACCGACAACACCACTACGTCGGCTCCAATTAAGGCAAGAAATGTTAACAGGGGATCTGGCTTTATTGATTGGACAATTCCAGAAACCTTTTATTATTAATTCTATGAAGATCCGGTATAGCGATGAACAAACTGTGAAATACTCCAGTGTAACTATGTGGATTCCTGGTTTCACTTAATATGTGTTGGAAGAAAAAATATCGAAGTAATTTCAGACAAATGTTGACTTTAATTGAATAATGTGACACAAGAGCAATTCTTAGCGTAATATATTCTATAACATAATAAGTTGAGCATTTACAAATAAAGAAAGCAGAATTTAATAAGGAAAATGTAAAATAACAATACAATATTAAAAATATACACAAATGGAATAAATACTCATAATTAATATGACATCAAAAAATATCATAAGATAAACAGTATAAATTAGGCAAAACATAGTTCTTACAGTAATATTCTAACTGAAATATTACATTAAATTAACCAAACAAAGCGACGCGTGAACAATCAAAGAAAGAAACAGATAAACAGTTTTTCATCAAGAAAAACATAGTTCATAATTCACGTTATAAAACTTCTAATAAAACTCAAATGTTGAACATTGCTTCAAACATGTGACAGTGAATAGAAATGACCCGGTCAACTAATTTGGTTAAAGCAAAAAATTGATTAATAAACCCGTCCCAATATAGGATAAAAACCATATTATTCCAACACAGAAAATTAATTACAAGGTTATCATTCAAAATATCAAGCTGGGTAATAATAGAACAATACTATCATAGACAAATTGTAATATGTTAGATGTTATCATCATAATATTTTCTATAATTATTATTAATTGTTAGACAACAGGTCGATAATAATTAATGGGTACTGGTTAATAATATCTAGGTTTTATTAAACAACATTAGCCCTTCAAACCACGAATATTATAATCATTAAATAGCAAATTAACTATGTTGAATAAAAACACATATTAAACCAATAAAATATCTTACTTGAACTCAGACTCTGGAAAAGCAAGAACACAAAATATTGATAATTTTCAAATTAAATGTATGCGATCCAATAATTTCTTTTAAATGGTTGTATTTTAACATAATGCAAACACCTATTAGTAGATAAATATAACAAAATTAGGTATCAATCTCAAGCATTTTTCAAAGCTTGCCTAAAATATACAATATTCAATAGACAGTCTCTTAAATTCTAAACTTTAATTTTCATTTAGGACAAGAAAGTAACGGAAAATAGCGTTGCACAGTTCAATCATTAGGATAAATGTGAAACTTATGTAAAATAACCGAAGTAACAATCGGCACATTTTAATTCTATAACCTTAAACCATTTTATTATTTACATTTAAGTTATAGTATATTCTCTGAATAATCTGAAAATCGATTAAATATATAAGTTATCAAATTATAATCGTGAAAATATATTTCCTCGATTTACTATCTGATTTTAAATTAATCAAATTCAGAATAAATTCCAAATCAGTTGCTAATTTTGAAAAAAAACAATACGTTACACTTGAATCAATATAGAATTATCTATCCAGAACGTGTCGCTTACCTCGTCCGTATCGTTGCCAAAGAGTAGCAGATCAAAAGGAATAGCTGCCACTACATCAATAAGGAACCATCCCTTGAAGTAATGCACAGCAATGCGCCCCGGATGGGAGACCACTTCGTCATTCTTGTTGACATAGGTAGTGCGGAAGTTGATTAGGATGTCCACGATGAACATGATGTCCACGATTAAGTCAATGATAGTCATCGGGTTACTGTAGTCGCCGTGGCCCGAGAAGCCACCTCGGTTCTGCGAAGGGAAGCAAAGGATGGGATTCATAGAGAACAGCCGAATATCTGGTAATGTTTGGACGGTGTAACTCAACTACATGGTGTAAATGATAGTTTGGAATTCATACAGTACTTGTATTGATATTTTAGTGGAATACATATATATGATCAATTTTACTGTTAAATGAAATTAGATAATAAGACAATGTTTTAATGAATTTAATTTTACAATAAAAGCTATCCGCACAAACATTGACAATATTTTTCAATAAAAAAATATTATTAATTATTAAAAATTCATTAAAATGAAAGGTCAGATAAAACTATGTAGATAATTAATGTGTCTTTGATTTAATCCTTTTTGTTGAAAGTAGTGGTTTCTGAGAGTATTATTTTACTCCCTTTAATTTGATCCTTATTATATTACAAGGTATAGAGGACTTAATAAATATTTCATGAGTGCAATGAACTCGGACAGAGTTCTGCTCAGAATAATTTTCAAATAAACTCTTCCTAACCAAGCAGTTTCTCTGCAGAAATAAGAAGTGTGATACAAAAAATAGTTTTCAACAAGTTACGTTCAAGTAACTAGATTATTCACGTGTGTGACACTTATATTGATGCACTTTATACAAAATAAAGTTAGAACAACAAATTTTCTCCGCATCAATGTATTAAAAAAGACTAAATAAATAAGGGAAGTAGAATTTATAGTCCCTAGATCTCATTTTGATGAAGGTTCATTGACTCATAAATGAATATTGTAGATAAATAATTAGAACTTAAAAAACAAGTGATTAATTCAAATGACATAATTATATAAATAAGTATTATAATAAAATGCCTAGAAAATAAGAGATACAATTGATCTGTTAGACAAAATATTCATCGCGCTCTGATTGGCTAACCGCAATATTGCAGATTGTCATACAATTTAAAAAAATGGAAATGATTATTAAAAATGACGCCTTTCTGCGTCGATATTTATCCTATGAGTAATTTACTATTGCGTATTATTCTGTACAATGATGATCATTAATCTGATCCAAACATGAGTTAACCTTGACATTCTTTAAAGTGTTTATCAATTATTAACATTTCTTCATAAATTATAATGTATATTAATTCAGTATAAATAAGTTGTAAAGAATAATTTATACAGAATAAAATCAACATATATATATTTATAAATGAAGTAAATATTTAAATAGATCAATATAAACGTGAATCTCAATCCACAAACAAATAAAAGTAATAATTACTATAATAATTTATAATTACGAATAGCTACGTCTATATCAGATGATTTTACCAAATACCAAATAGTAACTAAACAATTTTACATAAAAATACAAAAATTCCTAAGAAAGCATGTACATTAACAACACTAATGAGTAATGTAAGTCAAGAATAATTTAATGAAAAATAATACAAAACACAAATAAAAGTTTTAAATTGGCTCACTTGAACTTTTCAAACTTCCATAGAATGATCATTTCTTCAGTTAGGTGCTATAATGCTCCAATGATCAGATAAAATAGGTTCGTTAGTGATGTAGACTATGATTTACTGGCCAAGTAAGTTTATAATCCGTTTTCAGAAACCCGTAACATTAAAGAACGTAATGACAGGTCTGCCCGTAGTTTGCTATCATATTTCCATTGACAGTTAATGCGTATTTAACAACTTTTAACAGCTTCAAAAAACTGTTTCGATCCTTTAAAATATGTTATTTAACGTCTAAAAGGATGACATAATATTCATGTGGACAAGATGCCACATGAATAATAATTATTTTTTCAATTCATCTCACACAATGTTTTGTGATAGGGTTTTGAGAAATTTCAGAATACATAGTAGGTATTCTGTTTTCCATTGAAACTGTACTGCAGAGTGTGACAAGAGAGGATCACAAATGCACATCTTTTCTTGACCTAAGAATGGCATATTGCTGGTTGGTTATATTTGGCAAAATGGTGTTAGCCATTCAGACAACTTCTTATATCTCTATCCCTGTCGGCCATTTTTCATGACATTTAGTAGGGAACTTCACAGTCACCACCCTTGCATTTTCGAGGCATTATATCTTTATGGTGTCTCAAAAAAAATCGTAAAACAACCTAGTCCAATAACAAAGAGGTCAGAACAGCATCAGCATACGCACGAGATATACGACATCAATAACAGCTCACCGATAACTGGCTGCAATTCGCTACAATCAATAATTGCTGTTTTATTATAAATAGACACTTGCAAGACGAAATAATACGCTGACCTATAGTGACTCACACAACCGCACAGCAAATTTTAGTTTTATGTCCTAGTTGGCTAACCCATCGTTCCCATTTACAGGACGAGAATCGCCCAATTTCCTTAGCATTTCTTATTCCCTGCATCTCTCATAATCAACTAGGCTCTAGCCAATCAACCCCGTCTACCCTAGAAATCGTTGCATTCTGATTACATCATCAGATTTTTGTTCAATATAACTAGCTAGCTAGAATGAATAAATAATCAATAATGGACGGGTTCCCACAATGACACAACAAAGGCGCCTTCTTATCATAAAAATGAACACATGAATAAATACTTCCAATCCATATTCACTTAATGAAATAATTATATATAAATTAATAAATAATAATATTTATTATAATACTAATTGTATGTTATAAAAATGTGATTGTATAAATATTCAATAATATTGAACAAAACACATTTAGTAAATTTTAAATAAAATCACATAATTACTATACAATACTATACTTCATCAAATATAATTTAGCTCAATAATATCGTTACTATAAAAGAAATGAAATTTATGTTACACCATTCGTAACCGTTCTTCAATAAATTTTGTAAAATAAGTCAACAAAATAATATAAACATATTATCGTAAAGTAGCTTAGACTGTTAACAATATTGCTCCTTCCTACACTTCCAGACAACATTTTCATGATAAGCAGAACAAATACTATTCAACTTCTGGGACAGAGTAAACCGCCGTTTATAGATTGTGGTCTCCAAACGATATATAGATTGCAGAAAATTATGACATGAATTTGTCATCAACTATAACAAACAATAGAACTAGTTAATATACGACGTATACGTCAATTATATAACGAAACAAATAATTGATAATGACACATTAAATTAACAAAAACTATATATTAGCAATACAAACCAACTAACAAGCATTCGTTAGTTAAGTTATTATTTATTTTAAATATTTTTTAGCTGTATATAACAAGTGAATTTTGTCACATATGATGAAGTGTAAAAAGATAATAAAATAATAATAAATAGAAAATCATAATAATAATTGTCAATTTCTTTTAACTTATTTTAACCGAATAATATATCTTTATCTTTACATGAATGTAAATATTCCTAATGATAAATAGTCATATTATTTAAAAAGATGATATGCTATGTCTGAGAAAGATCTAGTTTTTCTGAACTATCTTAGTAAATATTTCGTTTTCAATTATGTTTATACATCAAATAAAATATGATTATAATATGGACGTAATAACAATACAATTTTTACAGTTAGCATTTCGTTATAACGTTAAAAAAAAGTTTTGAAAATCAATAATTAACAGTATTTGCTGGTTCAACTATTACCCATTAGAATACTTTTAATTTACAGCATTCAAATCCAATAATAAATACCTACAGTCAATCATCACTAAACAGTGTAAGAAGTTATGGTAACCAACAGTAACCAAAAAACGTATTGACCTTAAACCCGTATCAGTCGAAAGTGTGTTAGCTGACTAGCTATGTGTATGTGTTACACACAGTCATGGTAGACGTGGTAAATTTTCACGCTAGACAGAACCAGAGGGTATGAGGCTAAACAGGCTAGACAGAACTAGAGGGAACCAGAGGGTATGTCAACAAAAAAAGAAGAGCACCAATTAGGATTAAATTTCTCTTTGTGACAAAACATGTAACAGCATGCTGGGCCCAGATTGAGTCTACCAGCATGAATAAAATATAAACCTCGATAGTACTGAGTATTTCGTTAAGAGTGATCAATAATTTACAGAGAAACTTATGTAAAAATCTAAATAAAAACATATCAGAAAATTAAAAAATATTGTGATATTTAAAAAGCCACAAACATATGTATTATTAGATACAACTATGTTTAATGCTACAATTATAATATGTATATTTCGTACAATTATAATTTTAAAATAAAAACAATAGTTATAAAAAAGAAAGTAGATGTTTAATCGCAATTAGGATAGCTAGTTAATTTGTGTTCATATAACGTGGCATAGGGTTAACGTGTAGGCCTAAATTAATATAACAGTTTACTTTGATTGTCAAAAAATACATTAAACTTCAATATGCCACAATATAAATTGCAGACAGAGGAGAACATCAATTATAAAGTGAAGTTATCAAAGCTTTCAGAAATTTATTTATGTGAATACTATTTAATTCCCCGATATAAACATAATATCTGTAAATTCATATACATTGTAGTTATTAGTAAAGACACATAACTGCTAAATGTTCCCGGGGCTTTATAATTTAAGACAAACTTTACCTAAACTAATGAAAAATGTAAAACTTTGTCGGGCCTTACGAAATGAATCTATAATTAATTACTGATTAAAGAAGGTGATATTTTTAATCATAAACATTTCCTGATAATAATGCTTTTTCAAAACAATAATATGATCTGGAATAAATTATGAATAAGTTACCTATTCAAGTCTTATTAATATTCTATATCATGTGTTCATTAACTAAAGCGAATCCTAAAGTGAGATTGAATATTAGAAAAAAATCCACGTAAAACAATATAAAAAAACAAAGTACTCTACGATATAAATCTAATAAGAAAATTGAGTTCATAATGAAAAGCAATAATTTTCTTTAAAATTATTAATCGCATCCTAATTGTTGAATAAAAACACTCACAATCAAATCGCCGGTCATTTTGAAAATAGCGTAAGTGAGAAAAAGGGTGTAAGTGATTATATTATCTCCATTTCCTATTAAATCGTATACCTACCTGTTAATAGACTATAAATTGGTATAATCAGTGGATATAATTCAATCGTTAACTTATAAATGATCCTACTGAAAACCGAAGATTTTACATTTACGCCTTTCGCCAAAATACCGGCGAAATATTAGAAAAGTTAGGCTCCCGTTCAACAATCTACGATAAATAACATGGGATTCAATGAACAGGGAGAACGAGAACCTACCCGGCGGCCCCGCTTGCCTTTGGCCTCCTCCTCCTTGAGCACGAAGGCGGCCACATAGGGGGTGAAGATGGCCGTGTAGATGACCAGGATGAGGATGAGCCAGTCCCACACCGCCTTGGCCGGCGAGTAGTGCTTCAGTGTGCACTTGTGGATCCGGGGCGACTGTAGTCGGTGCTCCACGTTCAAGTCGTCCGCGCCCAGCGACAACATCTGGAGACACACAAAATATATATCGATTAAATTAGAGCGGATGACTTCTGAGAACAGGGTTCATACTGGGTTTTCCTGGTTAGTATTTTCTATAGTTTTCCAGCTCCATATCCAACCAAATATAATTGTTTTTATTATAATCATTTTTATTATCCCTATAATGATTAATTTGAGAGCTTCTTCTTATATATATGGCAGAACATTTTTAATGTGTCTGTAACTAATGTTCAATGTAATGCTTTAATTCAATCAAAAATATTTCAATAATATGTCGCGCAATGTGCCAATTTATTAAGTAATATTAGTAATTATACTAATACTGTAATATTATCGAATATTAGTAATATTCGATTACTACAGGTTGAAGACATTTAGGACTCCTACATGTATACTGTATATTACTTTATATTGTATATTATACTGCGTATTATACTGTATATTATTTAAATATCATATTTTGAATTGGAGACGTTATGAGATTTAATATTAATTTTGAAGAAATATGCAGCGGAGTGCTCATTTATATACTATCTATAAACAGTTATTGTATAATACATATTCCACTATTCAGGGTTTTCACACTTATACGCAATCTAATTCAAGACTTTTCAAGACCTCGTTGGTTAATAGTTCAAGACTTTTTAACAATGAGTGAAGAATTATAGCTAAATGTTTACATAACAATATCTATAGACAATGGTTTAAAAGATGAAGCAGTAACTAATACATATTTCTTGTTTTTAGAATATAGCGTTTAGAAGATGGACAAATATTGTATAATTATTTATATGACTGAAGCCAATGGGCCAATTGTTTGTCATGATATGTGACACCAAACTATAAATCATTTTTTACTTGTCCTATAAAAAACCACAACTATAGAAAAATAAATTATATTATTCGTATACGAATACACATCTAGTGATAGCGAAAGTATGGCAAAACTCGCAATTAAATTCTATTGGGTTAAAACACATTTAAATAAAATATAGATGAAATGACAAGTATTTTAAATAGGCCCAATTGTATTATATGACATAATAGCTTTGTTATGGAAACTCCGTTATAAGCAGGTATTTTATCAGAAAGATTTTAAAGATTCACAGTTAAAAGTTCCTCCCAAAACATGGTTTGATATTCTTCAACGTGGTGCTATGGCAGAATTATAATTTTTGTAGAATTAATAACATAGTATAACAAATCAAAATTTATAAAATTCAAAAATAAATATCAATAAAATATAAAATTTACAGTGTTGTTCACCTATAAGTAACATTTATTTTTTGCCACATTGAAAATGGACACTAGTATACCTATTATGGAAGACACCCATTGCGCCCACAGATATATATATAATATAAATGTTCAGGTAAGCTTTCATTCTATTAGTGATTTAGGGAAAAAGATAAAATAGGGATGTTGTTCTCGGGTTTCACCTGTCAGTAGCGCCTGACATCACTCTAAACATGCACCATCTAATATCATCATCTAGTAGGTACAAGGTAATTATAGGTAACTAGGTAATTATAGATGGACGCCATAATATATTCTGTAGTCGAGTGTAAGTGTAGTGCAGTAAACAGGCGTAGTCATGTAGGATTTACTACACACTAATTTAAGGTACACAATTTGATAAATGCATACTTCAAAGTAAGTTCTTAGTTATAGGAGTACTTACAAAAATGTCTAATAAATAAGTAATATAATACAGATTTTCAAGCTGAAATGTTATTTATTTCAGCCAAATGTGATATACATGGTTCAAATTATAATATATTAATCCATTTAATATACTTGCTTATATTTATAGAAAACAGTCTGATTACAACCATTAACTAAAGAAATTACAGCAAATTAAATATACGAATAAAAATAATCGTCTATTATCGGAAGATATTATAGATAATTATAGATAATATGAACATATAAATTATAATCTTTAACACGTAATTATCCCTGTGACAGTATAAATTTAATGGTGTAAAAGAGAGCGTTTGAAATCTTTAATTTGTACAAGATGTGATCAGATAGGTATGCCTTTCAGAAAAATATTGTATATTATGAGCCTAGTTTATTTTTATCACGTTTAAATGAATCAAATTAAAATATTGAAAACTACTTGTTTACAATAAACACCGAGAGTTTATTTCAAAGTAAAGTAAAAATTTAAGTTCATCAACATATAATTTATCAGTAAATATCAATAATAATTTATATAATAAGAGCCGCTAACCTGTGCAAATCTTTCGGACACGTTGTGCCGCAGTGGATTGACCCCGGTATTCACCACAAGGCCATTGCTACTCGATTCAGGCTTCGAGTGGACACTGAAGCGTCGAGAGGGGCTGGGCTGGTCGGGGTCGGCCATGCTTAAATCTGTCTCAGAGTAGGCTTTTCGGTCCGCTTCTGTAAGAGAGGGAGAAAGAGAAGTTTTGGTGAAATGGACATATCAACAAGCAATAGCGTCGACACGGAACAGCATCGACATGGAATAGCATCGACACAGATTTTCAGTTACATGAATAAGGTCGACACAAGAATTTGGTGTTGACTGGTCGACAGTGTCAAGAACCAGAATAGCGTCCACACGGAATAGGGTCAACACTTTCAACTATCAGAATAGTGTCGACACGAAATAAGTTGCTTAGAGTATGTTATACTTAAATGTTTTAACTTTACAATATGTAGTATTAAATAAAATAATGTTTATATACATATATTTAGCATAATTATATACACATACGAATCTTTTTAATTATTATAATATTTAAAATATAATGAAAGATATTTCATAAATAGCCTTATAGTGGCATATTATTTTTTGTGGCGAAATAAAGAAATAGTCAATGAATTTAAAATACAAATTGCACGAGTGCATTTAAAATAAATGTTACATGCTAAAATTATAAAACTTATTAATTTGTAAATTAATTAATAATCAGGAATATTTAAATAATTTTAATTGGTAGAATATATAAATTTATGAAATTATTAACTCTATTTTCATTTATTTATTTTATACTTATAAAATGAAATGTAAATATATAGGTTATAATCTATTTAACAAAACAATTGTCATACGTATATCCTATACATTTAAAGCAAGTCCGTCGGCCGGAGTAGAGTCGAGACAGAATATGATAAAATGATAGTCTAAATTTGAAAATTAAAAATTATACAGTTTGTGAATGAATCAGTTTTTTATTTATCCATCCAAAATATGTGTGATTTTGGACAGTGCTTGACAGTGTCGACGCAATTCCAGTAACTGACAGTTTCGACCTTAGTCAGCATCGAAGCAATTCCGGTAATTGACAGTGTCGACCTTAGTCCGTTTCGACGCTATTCCAGTAGTTGACATTTATCGACGACATTCCGGTGCTTGACAATATATTTAAATTCTGTCGACTTTATGCTGCCGATCTTATGTGTCGATCTTATTCTGTTTAGGCCTTATTCCGCCTCCTGCCACATTTTTTTGTTACACAATTGTTTTATTCATTTTGTATTGTCGATCTTATTCCGTGTCAACGCTATTCCGACCATCGATAGCAATATACAAACTTGAGGGTGCAAAATCCCGCAACATTTTCTAGTCACCTCTTTTTTAAAATGATAAATATCTAGTATTAAGCATTTTAATATTTATTATCTGGTTATACTTACCTTATCACTCCAGGCAAGTTGTACAAACTATAAGTTATCTTGATATTTAAACATATATAAACTAATAATTGTGATAGAATGAAAAGGAGAGAACTATTTGCGATGATAAAATCAATCCGTCGTTAAAAGGAATGGCAACACATTCTTTTTGTTTGACTACTTTCACTAATAAATAGTTATGTGTGATAGTTATTAGTTACTGATATTATTCTAAACTCTGTTAGTGAAAGACTGTTTTGGAGATTGGTCGATCTGGTTTACAACGGACAAAAAGAATATTAGCGGAATGTCAATAAGAGATATAAAGAATATAATATATGTAAAACAGAAACACATGGAAATAATTTATGAGGCAGAAGCCATGGTTACATCTAGTCAAAAAAATCAAACCAAAATGTTGTGGGCTTATTTATATTGAAAATTTACCACTGTCATGTTTGTTACTTTTTAAACCCAGCATTAAATCCCGAATGGTTAATGCTGTAGAAATTATATAACCAGTACCAAGAAATGATGAATAAAACTCCACCATGGTCAAGAAACAAAAACTGCAGAACTATTTGTAAAAATACTGCTCTAGGAAATCCCCGAAAAACATTTGAAAGTATGATGATTTCGCATTATTTAATAATAACTACCTTGCAAGAGCAATCAAACAAAAAGTCTGTACAACATAGATTGTCATGACTTTAATTTAGAGTTTGCCGTGTTAATAATAAAGGGAAGGGAAAACACTCATCACACACAACGCAGTGGAACACAAAAATAACATTATTTCAAACAACACTAAGCTTGACAAGAGTATGTAATTTAATGATTGAAACAGAACTAAGGACACGGCACGTTGACAATTTCTCCAAAGTAATGAAGTGTAGGAAGCGAAGGCAGATCTAGCTTACGATTAATCTATTTTTTGTTTATTAGTATAATTTTTGTCAATACTTATGCATATCTACAAAACGTGTCGTGTAACTAAAAGCGTTGCTATGAATTGAGAAATATTGTCACCGCAGTGTAACATTCTAAGAATCGATTAAAATAGTGTACTTCATTTAAAACTAGGAACACACGAGATAAAAAAGTACTAAACTGTCGGTTAGATAAAAATACAACACAGATTCAAAATTAGATCACTATATATATGTATATTAGCCGGTAAAAGTTTTCGGGAAATCAACAAAAACAAAAAGTAAGAAAGAAGCAATGACTAAAAGTTTAATTTAAAAACACTATTCTGTCTAAACCTTCAGTGTAAACATCATAAAATCAATTAATTTAATATTTTGGATCAAATTTTTAAACTGAATTATATCGATAAACAGCTGATCTAGAGTTGGCTGAGTGAGTATACTTAACCAACTTTACTAGATAGGCCTATGCCAATTAGTACAAGATAGCCTACCTATCAGTAGTTTAACTAGGACCGTAAAACAAACCCAACCCCAACCCACCAACTCCAAATCATCTGCAGATGTATATCGAAGTAATTTATTTTCACAATTTGATCTCTCTCTGAGAATGGTGTTTACACTAACAATTTAGACATGCTTTTCTGTGTTTGTTAAATTAAATTGCTATACTATAATTGCAGCCATTGTTTCGCTTCATTACATTTTGAATGAAATGCTGATACAGAGAAGCCATACGTTTTTGTTAAGTAATCGGTACCATAATAGTATGATAATATAATAATATTATCATAATACTCCGAAGTACACGTAAAATCAGCAGTAAACACTAAGATCATTAGAGTTCAATAATAAACTAATATGGAATAAACTGGTTGAACAGAAACTAAAGGAAATTCTGCATTGATTATATTTTCATTCTTACATTATGTCAAGTCAACTCACATAGAAATATTATAATCACGTAATTATTCATACACGATTACTTCTTATGGTTTAAATAGAGGGTCCACACATCTTGCAAGACGACAAAACAGCGTTATCCCTGATTATATAATTTCAAGGAATACTGGAAGGAGAGAACTAACTAACATTGATTGATTGCGGTGTAAAAGAGGCCTTATATACGGTGATATGTAAAGTATATACTCAATATTTGCTCCAGATGTCAGTTACCTAGTAATGTATACCCAACTTTCTTAACGTAAACATATGTACCAAAATTAAGGAAGTGAATAGCTTAAAAGTGAAAAATTTACAAAACGCTGGTGGCAAAAGCACTAAATGTAAACAAAACTGTTTTCCTGAGTTAAAAGTTCTTTTTATATAGACCACATTTAAGAATGCGGTCGTCACTGAATTTGTGTCAAATAGATTGGGCTATAAGTTCTTCCCCAAATCAATTTAATTAGCATTTAACAACAGGCAAAAAAATAACCAGTGGAACTTGCTCATCTTACTAAAGTAAAAGTGAATATCAACACGCCACAATACTATGTGTGTACGTTATTCTTTGCAAGATTGAGACCAAGAAAAGTACTATTTAGTGTAAGTAAATCTTTAAATATTTCCAACCACTACGTTATCACGTAAAAAACCAATAATTTAATATTATATAAAAGTTGATATTGTAATTTAATAAATAACTGCAATCGTTACTTTCATCACAATTTCAGCTGTACAAGAGACGTGTATCACGAAGTTTAGATAGTTATATTGTGTACAAGAGACGTGTATCACGAAGTTTAGATAGTTATATTGTGTACAAGAGACGTGTATCACGAAGTTTAGATAGT
>JAUZND010022451.1:0-14866 GCA_034780555.1 Coelogynopora nodosa | reverse complement strand
TATATTGATAAACAACACTGAAATTAGTGTTTAGGGAAAATACGTTGTAAATAAATCGTAATCGTTACGCAATCGATTTGCTAAAAGCGTACACAGTTAATTATCTACAGCGACTAAAGTTTCTAGAACAATAGATTTACACAATACACTACCAACTCCTGTACAGAAAATTAATTAAACTAATTACTGAAAATATTTAGAGTAGCAAACGAAATATATCAGTAATAACCGAAGTATAATAATGAAAATAGACCAAAGATTTAGTATATTCGCCTAATGGATTGGATAAATTAAAAAGATAATACCAAACAAATAAACGAACATAAATTTTCAATAGAACATAACAATTTTACGGAAACTCTAATTAATCTTAAGAATTCTGGCACAAAATATTTCAACATCAAAATAAGAAAAAACTGATTTAAAGTAAAGGGTTCTCTCTTCCCCCATAATCGAACATTCTCACTTACTTGAGCTACAGAAGCGTTCAATCATTCGCATTCGATCAAAAATGAAATGAGATTTGACTCCCGCTATGACCAGGTTTATGTTGTTTAGATATCTGACAAGCTTTAGCAAGCTTGACAATAATGAGTTCACATTTCCTAAATGAAAGCCAGAGACAGCTGCAAACTCTCACTTGCTGATGATTATATACTTTCTTAATACATTAAACTGGACTAGCATTTCTAAATGATGGTGTCCTGTATCATAAATTGAACAGTCCTGTTGTTACAATGATGATTGTATTTACTGAAATTAACTTTAAATACGTTAATATTTAATGTTAGTCATAAATTTTAAAAAATACATAATAAATACAAATTGGCTAGTTATATAACGATCGCCCGACTAAATAAGAATACATTTAAATAGGTGAAATAGACTCACTATTGCCATTGTAACGGTGGAAGTTGGAGATAGAATAGCTCAACTCCATCCCCCCATCCAGACTGGGCGTCAGTGTCAACAGACTGGTATTCTCCGCCGTGTTCTCCATAGTGAGCGTCTTGCGTAGCCCCCCTACCTCATCATGCCCCTCCTCCATCACCACCGCGGTGTCCAGCACACCACTCCCCCCCAGTTCCAAGCCTCCAACACCCACACCCCCGCTACCGCCGCCGGTCACGTCGACACGCCCCCCGGCTTCTAGATAGCCGCCACCGCCGGGCCCCCGCCCGCCGCTGGAGTCGCCACGTTCACTGCGACGTCGGCGGAAGACTTGGGCTACTGACTGGGCGATTGTGGAGACGTGGCCGATCCATCCCGCAACTGATAGGGGTCACAGGCATCAGTCAGCTCGGGAAATGGTCACTCAGAGCATTCGTGTATTGTGGATGATTGAAGAACAATTTAATAATCCATCTCTCCCATCATACCCATTTCTTATGTATATATAAAGAACCCTCACCACAGATACGAATTTCAAAAGATGTTAAAACACTAGTATAAAATGGTATGCATAACATAGGCCTATAACTATGTATAATAAAAATACTGTTTAAATTATCAAAAATAAAAAATGCACTTTTAATTAGTTCCATTGATTCAGTGTATTATTTGATATACATAGAAAAATACAGTGCGTATCAGAAGTCTGTTAAATAATTAAAAAAATAGTGCACACGAAACGGATTGACTGCTTTGAATATAATACAATATGATACAATATTATTATAATATGAAAAACATGTTCAGTTACGCTCACGGGTTACATTAATCCTCGAAAAACCTCTCATCAGCATATTTGCAGAGAATCAGGTGTTCTTGAAGTTCATCAATAAATCATGGAACATTTTCAATGGGATTACTTACCATGTAGAATTAAGTTATTCCATATAGACCTTATATATATTCAAAAATATATAATCATCATCATAAATCAGTTTATTAGATAATATAACTGGGGATCAATAATCTACAGAGTTAGAAAATTAAAGAATAGTTTTCCATACTTCTCTTGACCTGTTTTGTGAATGTCAGTCGATTTCCTTGGTCAACCTTTATGGGATCTTCAGGTTCCCACAGTATGAGTTGCGATACTGGTTGGTCGCTACGCACACAGTGGCCAATGAAGCTCAGGCGTCTTGTTTTGACGATTTCGGATGCTTTGGGGAGGCCAGCATACAAAACTATGTTTGTAGTATAATCCTGGTATGAAATGCGTTTCACTCTGCGAAGCATTCTAGTGTAGGTACCATCAAGTCTGGAGATCATTTTCTTTGTTAAAATCGAGGTCTCACTGTTGTAGATACTCTGCACTATGGCTTTAAAAAATTATCTTGTTGTTGGTTGAACATGTTGATTTCCATACTTATTCAAGTTTATTTGTGGCTGCAAAGGCAAGACTTTTTGAAGTCTTGAACTTTTTCAATTATTCCATCGGAGACGTGTAGATTTGTGGAGTTTATGCTGTTAAAACTCATGTCTTTGGTCTTTTTTCTGTTTATTTCTTTATTCTAAGGCCTACCAATAAAGCGAAGTGTTCTACTGTGTTGAGGATGAGTTGTGCGTCTTCTATTGTATTGCTTAGGAGTGCGATATCATCCGCGAAGTCTAGATCACAAATACTGCGCGCTTGATGTCTTTTTAATCTTCCTTTTTGGTAGATGAAGACTGTATCTTACTCCGCATGATGAACTGCAATGCGAAGTCCACAATTATGATAAATATGAAATAGACTAATGTGTCGTTTCATTGTAGGACGCCTGCTGTTATATCAAATGGGTCACTGACCCCATCAGGTATAAGTATGTGAGCAGTAGTTTTTATGTATATGATCATGATCAATATGAAAACCTCATCAGGGATGCCATACGCTTAGAGAATCTTTTAAATCATTAACCTTGAAACGCTGTCAAATGCGTTAGTGAAGTCTATAAACGCAACAATGCATTGATAGTTCTGTCGAACATTGTACTCTTCTACAATTCTTGGGAGCGAGAATTTCTTGGGTCGTACTTCTTCCTGGGCGACAACCGTTTTGGTTTAGTCGAAGGAGTGTGTTTATATGTGGTCCAGAAGCATCCGATAGAACAGCTTGGCGCTTGTAAACATGATCGCAATTCCACGGTAGTTTCCCACAAGACTGCCGTCGTCTTTCTTAAAGACAGGTACTATTCTTGCAATAAGCCATTCTGGTGAAGGTATTTCTGTTTGGTAGGTATGGTTGATTATCGGCGGAATTACTTCTTGTGTCTAATTTAGTTTCAGGATTTCTGCCGCACTTCATCAATTCCAATCGCTTTGCCTGATTTAAGATGGTTCGCGGCATTTTTGTTCTCTTCTGCGGTAAATGGACCTTCGTTTATTGGTAGTTCAGGGAAGACTTATTATACGTTAATTATAAAATCAGGGTCTTTCACTGCTAGAAGCTCTTGAGTGTTGTCGTAGGGTGGATATGCGTTCTTGTGGTGAGTTTTCTGCGACTGCAAAAATATATAACCTGGTGACTACTGGCTGTGGAGATATTTACTCTCGAAAGTATACATCAACGATGAAATATTCAATTTTACTGAGCTACTAGAAGCACGAATACGACAATAATTGGAAGTTATCCCATTGAAAATATTCCGTGATTCATTGATGAATAGGATACTAGAAACACCTGATTCTCCAAAAATATGTTGATGGGAGCATCATTGAGAATTAATATATCTCATGAGCGAACTGAACATGTTTTCCACGTTGATTTTACCGGAAAAAACGTCTGTCTCACTTTAGTTAACATAACTGCAGCACATAAACCTTTCAAATACCCCCTCTACTATGATTTTTTTATAAAATAGAATAACTAAAGGTTTTTTTAAAAATTATAACAAAGGTAATCTAAAAACGAAATTAGAATTGTTAAAACAATTAGATGTGTTAATTAACTATATTGATGAGAATACTCTTTTGTTGTAAGAATATCATCTTAATTGAATTAAATGTTATGCCTATAATTTTTTTAATATGTACAAAGTATATTTAATTAAAAAAATGGTATAATTGAGCCATCATTTTTTCAATGGAAAAATATTTTCAGAGTGAATAAAATAGTTGAATCAATATGAAATAATATTGAAAAATTACAAAAAATAAACGATGTCGAAGCATCAATAGAGAAATGTTAACTATTATAATATAGAAAAACATCAACACAAACTGATACAAAAATAATCTTGATGTTATTTTCCACAAAAAAAGTTATACTAGGCTTGGATAAATAATGTATTATTTTACACAGAGATCATAAATACTTTGAAACAACCCCCACCGCAATGCAAATATAATATAAGGGTTCTATTAACCAAATGTCAAGATAAAAAAGGATGATCCGTTTCTTAAATTATAATTTTGTCGTTTACAATCAATCATTTTTGGAAAACAAATATTGTTTCCCTTAATTTTGTACATTCAGTTAGTGGAAAGAGAATGGAACATCATATGTGTAACGGGTCAATAAATTTTTTCGCCAAAAAAGAAAGCACTGAAATAAATCAAAGACTCAAATCATGTACTCCGGGGAATCCACAAAAAGAGTTTATAGTGAAGGATTTGGCATATATTGACTAACTGCAGTTTAAACTTAACACAAAATATGTCACAATAATATTGTTTATAAAACCAGGATAAAAGTCAATGATCTTTTGTTTAATTAAAAATTCAACGCATTTAGTTAAGGGAGACAAATCATCTGTTATATCCCCTGGCTCACAAAACAAACCTGAAATAGTGGCAGAAAAGTAGTAGATAATCAACTTTCAACTATAAAATAGTTATTCGACAAACAACTGAAGCTGTTAAATATTTTTTCCTGTATCTTTAAAAATATTACATAATATAAAAGCGACAGAGGGTAAGAAAATTTAAAATTTATTTTTAAAACCAAAGAAAACAAAATAATAATGATATTAGTTAAATGAAAACAACAATAGGATTAGAGCTAATTAAAATAGTAATTGAGAAAAATATGCCAAGAAAATATCAACTACGTCTTGATAACATCCTTATCAATCGTTTCTAGACAATGTTTATAGAATAAACAACAACAAATAAAATATGTCCGTCTAAATCATAAGTATAGATAAATATACTTCAAAATAGAAACGATTCTTAAGTACCTTCACTATTCATACTGTGAAAATAATTCATACAAAATATGATTCAAATAATAAAATCTTTAAATGCCACTTATGAGAATCAAAAAATATTACAGACAATTTCTAATATAAAATGTTAATGTTCAATCAATGAAAAATAATTATGCATATGTTAGAAAAACGGAACATTTTACATCACAATCAAAATATGAATTACGAACAATAGCACTAAGCATTACATCAAAGAAATATTTATGTATAAATACAACATATAGATTGTCTTCGCTGCTATCGTTTAGATGCATAAACAAAAACAACATTTACAGTAATACAAAATGTAAGTAAAACTGTTAACTAACATAATACTATAGTATATATATATATATTTAAGCGTCATAGAGTTCTAAGATCAAATCAACTTAGATATATGTATAGTATACCATAGTATAATTATAGTATTGTAGTAAACTAAAAAACATTCTTGGCTAAATAAGCAATGCACCACTGATGTATTTAATTTTGCACACTTACTTAATTGATTGTAATGCATTTTCTACAGTCATGTCATAATAATATCCGCTACTCTATGCTGATAGTATGTTAGGTAGAATAAACGATAACGTTGAAACAGCTTTAGTCGACCAAAATATTCTCACCGCTTGAGTTAGTTAATAAAATTTGTCTTTTAAGTTTTAATAGACGCAGGCAATCTGCTCCTTGAAAAGTATAAATAAACTTTTTTCTCTACTGTTTCATACAAATTCTGACCGAATTAAGTTCAAACGTAAACAGATAGCAGCATAGTATTATATAGGAAGCACATAATAACAGAAAATGGTAAAAATGGAAAAACAGTTAAAGCGTATAAAAATCTGTTGGTTTAATACATGATTCCATTACAATATTACAACGTAAATGAAACTTTTTGCTGTTAACAGCTGGGATTTAAATAAGAAAATTGCGCAGTGGACAATTTAGACATGATAGTAAAAACAGTCTGGTCATCCTTATTCACCATATATTTAATTACATTCTGACATATGCATTAAATTACAAAGACTAAACATTTATAATAAAATAGGAAAAAAACTTTTATTTTTTGTGATACGTCACAAATAAAATAATATCACTACCGAAGTTAATAAAATTTTCCATATTGTTCTTTATTATCTCAATTCAACAGAAATGTGTGGAGACAGTACACTACACATAATATTTTAAAAAATAGATTCATGTACACAGAAATAAATCTAGTACATTGAAATAGACTTTCAAATTTCAAGTACATACTTGATTTTCGAGTATGTGTGATAACTACCAACTATCCAGTATGTATTAAAACTAATAATTCGGCAAAGATGCACAAATATGTTAATATCTATGGCATATAGAGTTGTTTTTCAAAGACTAAAAAATAAACACTTCACATAAAAACACAAAAACACCATCATTGATAAATTACACCATTTTCAATTTACAATTTCCTATAAATCGATAATAAAATTACACAACAACATTGCTATCACAAAATGCTGACGGTGCACGCAAGACGTAATTCCCTTGTTTTAAATTATACGTTTTAGAGTTCATTTTGATAGGGCAAGTAAACTAGTAATGTCTGTCTGCTGAATAGGCAAAATGTTGCCTATGTTCCAATGATGTAAATAGGGATGTGACTTCCAGAACAAGAAACCGTCCTTTGCTCCGTGGCTAGAAATGGATAGGATATAACATTTTATCCATTTCTATGGTCTGGCGATATGCATCCGATATACCGACACATAAACAAACAGAAGCTACCAACACACATGAGGACAAAAGGTGCGCGTGCAGCTTACCTGACTTATCAGGAAGACCACTGCGAGCGTCTGGAATCGGTTTGCCTGACTCCGATTCAACTTGAAATGTGAGGATATATAGACGAACATGACCCGTTTCATTTCTCACTGGTGCAATTGTGATGCTGCAGTGAAACCGGCTACCTGTGTCAGCGTGAATGGGGAGATATAAAAATAAATAATACAATCGAAAACATGTCATTTTGGTGATTTGTTTAACAGTACAGCTATCAATCATTTTACAAAATATACCTGAAGCGTTATATTTATATATACTCGTTAAACAAATTTTTCTCTCCAATGAACATCATTACTTAGCTGCACTTCACACCCATCTAAATCTTCTAGAGATAAATTAAGAGCCTACATATGAAAGGTATTGTAAGCTGACATTCTGCTTAGTTGACCTTCAGGATGGCGCAAAATTCGTTATTTATTATATCCATGAACATTTGACTTTACAAGTTGGCGATTGGAATGTAATACAAGCATATCGATTAGAACAAGGTGAAAGCACATTTACTGGTATCAGGTAGGCCTACTGCCATTTGTCTATGGGTAGGGTTAAGAGTTAGGCAGGGAATCTATAACCAGCTGGGGTCTTACTCCACATTCCTGTATCTATAATAATTCAACCGAAAAAATGATGAATATAAATATAAAGAAAAAATGCACGACATGGAGCAACACATTTAAATTTACATTATTGACAAAATATTCTGCAGGAAAATAAAAAATAGGTATTTAAATTACATAGCTACATGAAATTAAAGTGTATTATTATTCAAATACACAAATTCAAAAAAAAATCTAAAATAAAATGATACAAAAACTATTATATAATGAACTAAGTAAATTAAATGTATGTTTTCTCTTTTCCTATATAAAAATGCGAAAATATATGCAATGTTTGGAAACTAGAATTGATGATATCAAGCTACATTTGAAGCATAATAAATGCTGTTATAGAAAATGTTATTAAAATATGTATTCAAAACTTTTTGATAATAAAAATACGAATTAAGAGACCATATGAAAATGGTTTTCCAAGCATATATAAAAATCCCCTGACTTTTCCAGGTCACTATGAACCATGTTTACATAACTTCATATTAACAGTTTTCTATAATAGCATTTATTATAAACTAATAACAATTGTTGTAATATATTTTTAGATATAATTTAAGTCAATATATGGTTAACTATCAAAATTCAAGTTTAAATAACATTCTCGCAAGTTTCGCATAGGTGTAAATATATAATATAATCATTCTTAAACAAACAATATTTTACGAGTCTATTACACAACTTTTTATAAATAAAGCCATATATATTTAGTGAAATAAAGGCCAACTTACGATCCTTTTTGTAGAACAAAACACAGACATCTGTTTCCTCTATACTGCTAAGACCATTACGAATGTCACGGATCGCCTGTGTAGATGTTAGTGGTCCATGAAGGAACTCCATAAAACTAGATCGTTGCATGATTTCAGCACGAGAATAGCCAGAGAGCTCACAAAAACTGTCATTGCAGAATATTATTGGCTTCGCAGGTAAAACAGCATTTGTAATTAGAAACTTGCGATCTAAAAAAATTAATTATAATTGTTACATTACACAGTACTATAATTATTTAAGTAAATAAACCTTGAATTTAAATATTTGGTATAATATATACAAAAAGTTCAACATTAATTAAAAAAAGTAAATAGTGTGAAAACATGCACATAAAATAGTATTAAAAAATCGATTGACTAACATGAATGCCACTCAAAAATGTTGTCTAAAAAATACATTTAACTAGATTAATTTTTATATTTAATCATGAAAGGCCATGGCATTTGGTACATCACATGAAGAATTAAAAACATAATACTGTGGACAGAATATTAAAATTATGAAAAAAATCATAATTAGTGTAACTTTTTTGAATTTTTATAATAAACTTAGACAGCATATACCCAAAGACACCCAATTGGCAAATGAATTAATAAAATTAATAAGTATCATTTTATTTCAAATATAAAAAATTGTTTAATAGTTCTTGCTAATTAAAAACAACTTTACAATGAATATATTTTTTAATAGACAGTATTCATTGAACATGTGATACACATGCTCAGATGAAATAACTATATGTATCACTAATCTTTAAGCTAATACATATACTACTACCATACTTTGAAATAGAAGATGGAGGCCATATTACAAAGGTCCAGTTAAAAAGCCATTACCATCTACAAACATCAAAATATTAAAAAAGATATGTGTTTCACACAAACTATTTTACTGAGTGACATTGACAAGTAAAGCTCTTTGTAACAACAATTAAATTACAAATAAAATATACAAATACATAAAGATATAAATATATACAAACAAAAATACTAACATGAACACAAACACTCTAATAATAACATTACATTGTAACAAAAACTGATGACTTCAGTAGAGACAAATTAAAAGATATATTAAATAAAATTTAAAAACATTTACAAATATGAAGGAATGTGTTAAATTTTCTACACAAACAACTGCTCAACAAAATACACAAGCTTTGACCTAGATACCATATCAGCGTTACCAGACTTGCATGCATTGAATGTACTTTTTTCAAAATGGCACCAGAATTTAACTATTGAACTCTATCAAGTTTTTTTTAAATATTAAATAAATATAGCATCTATGTTTGTTACAGCTACTAAAAATTCATAAACTTGTTTAAAAGCTGATTTCTCTGTAAACATAATGGATGGGCTTAGCAATCCTACTTAAAGTTGTGCTTAGTAAAAAAAAATAAGACATAAAAATAAAAATTATACTGCAATGAAGAATTTCCAGCTTTTACTCCTTTTTTAAACAATTTTCCAGGTTTTTCCAGGAGTGTGGGAACCCTGCCATATGCATTCTGTGATTCTGTCAGTAACCCATCTTAATTTATAAGTCATCCATACCCAATTTCAATTATTTCAAATATTCAAAAATAGTACTTATTTCAAGACCCTTCAAACTAAAAATTTACTTGAGGATTCATCTCAATGAATTTTTTGATGGTATCAACAAACATTTTTATTAAAAAATAACAACACAATAAATTTGTACAAATAATTTGAACTAAGAAAATGGTAAAACTGTCCAAACAATCATTATAATATAAAGTTCTAAACCCTTTTCATTGTGTTTAGAAACTACAGAATATGTTTGTAAACTAAATATGTTTCCTAATTTTTTCAGATAGCTTAAAATGGGGAAAAGAAACAAAATTAAATGAATATTTATAAGAAATATTTATTTTAATGCTGAAATTTATTAAAAAATTAAATGTAATTCAAAATAAACTTCAAACTTATATATTTATAGAATCAACATATAATTTTTAGATTATTTTTTATTCGATAATATACCTTTTTTTTACTATATTAATGCGACAAATAATCTGACTATTTATTTAACTGTATTATTACATTCATTAACACAGATAATTGATGAAATATCTTACTTTTTTCCATTTTAAGGATATTTGTTTGATAATAATCATTATACAATAAATATAATTTTGTTTAAAAAAATAAAATGCAGATGTTAAAAACATGATCAGTTAATTTGTTATAGGTTTTTTATAGTTAAATTATCTAAATTATATTGGTTAACTATTAATGAAAGAAGTATAAGTTAAAGGTGAGTCACAGTTTATTTTAAAAAATGTATAATTTAATCAGACATCATTGACTACTGAAAGTATTAAGATCTGTCTTGAAATAACAAATAAATAATAACTATATTTTTCATTTGATGCATATAGCTAAATGAATTGAAAAACAGACAGTATAAAATTGTGTTTTTGAAATTATCAAGACTACTACATTAAAAGATCAATGTTTCAGGATATATACTAATTTTTAACTAGTGTATATATCATTTAATTTTTATCTGGTTCTTTTGAATTTTTGGTCATACAAGTGATACCCCATGCTGTTGAATCCATTGGTGTGTTTATTGTGAAGTAGAGGTTGGATACAAGGTAGGGCAAATGTGGCTAGCATTTCCAGATAATTTATTCCAGTCATGGTGTCAGTGAAAAAGTACAGGCCAATGATTTCAATGTAGAAAATTGCTGCACATTCCATAAAACTGAGGTTGTTCACTGACTTCTCATTTCAAACAACTTGTGGTATAGTATCAGGGTAATAAATGCTATTATGACGATTCACTTGACCATTGATTTTGAACATGGCTTCATTGGTAAAATTTTTTTTAGAAGCATCTCCAAAGTTCATTTCAAACTCCTCGCACAATTGCACTCATCAATTGAAGTTGTCTTCATTTAAATTTTGAACCAATCTGGGAAACCATGATTTCAAACAAAGTTGCTGAATAATATGACAAACAGTGGTTCTTCCTTGGTATTACAAGTTCTTGTGACAATCATCGAACAGAGTTTTTTGGCTCTTACATTACACATTCTGCAACTACCATACAATTTTTTTTAATATACATTTTATCTTAAGATTGATGGTGAATTATGGTCCCCCCTATATATATGATATATATTTGTAAATATCCTGAATGAAATTTATTTATATAAGTTTTCAACTGCATAACCACAATTATAGTAAAACTATTTCCGCAGATTTTTCATGACTTTTCCTTGTAATTTTAATGAATTTTCCCCAGATTTTTAATACCCAATTTAATAACTAAATAAAAACAGTCAGAAGAAATTTTTTTTTTAATTACACTTTGAAAAATTATACACATAAAAACAGCTTAAAACACACAGAAACACTATACTGAATCATAGTCTAAACAGAATATAAAAAACAAGAAAAATTACAACAATGAAAATGCGTTTTCTCCTGTTGCTAGCTTGTTATTCAAAGTAGTTACATAGTCTCTTTTAAATTGTCCTTTAAAAGATAAATCATACTTATATAGAATCATACATTGCCAAGATAACCATAGATTGTCCATGAAACAAAATACACAGCTGTTTGATTACTGGCCATACATGTGAGAGATCCTTTCTGTCCGTGAGATGAGAGTGCGAAAAGACATTGATCCTTTCTTTTGTTTGGTCAAACAAGGTGTCATGTATTATAGATTGTACCCATTGGAATTCAGCAAGTATGTACATATCTAGTATACTGTAAATAAAGCAATAAGATATCTGGTTAAGACCCTAACCATATAATTCATTAATTAATAGATAAAAGAAATGGTTCTCATTGCTTCCAATCCAATAAAAAATACCCTCTGTCCTAAAAGTCTGTATGCATTAAAAAAATAGATCAAGTAAAATGCATGTATTTTTAATAAAAGTAGCAAGAATTGGACAATGTATATTAGTTTGGTCGGTAACAAACTTCATAATGTCTCTGCAGGATAATTGGTTCCAAACATCATATATAGTAGTACACAAGGCATCTCGGTTGATTGGGCCATGGAGCTCTACCATATTGGCAATTAACTGAAAAAGTCCTTGGTCTAAGGGGTTGACATCAGGGCACTGTGCTGGTTGTCTAAGGACACGAATTGTAGGATGTCGGGCCATCACTGCTGCAATAGAAGCTTCATCATTTTCGACAACATGAGGATTAGCATTATCAAACTGAAGAGTGGTGATACAAAATCACTCACATGCAGGTAGGATTTTTTCGTCTAATAGATAGCAGAAGAACAGTCCATCATGGAAAACATCTTTCCAATAAGGATCTCCTCGATGGTGGTAATAACTGTTGTGTGAGTAGAGCCTTCTTGCAGTGATGGGCCATAAACCAACTTTTGCATCAGGACCTGCGGAACTGATAACAGCCACAAACTTTTTTTTTGGGGTATGCAACTAAAGGTGTTCAAATAAAACAGGGGTATTATTTCGCCAGTAAACATGCTTCTTCCGTTAAAAGCAAAACCACCAATTCTCATCAAGAAAGGCAGTTAATCTCGAACCATGAGGATAGGCATCCATAAATGCTGCATGTCATTGAATATTCTGATAAGATAATGGAGGATGTGCTACTTTTCTGCATATCTTCATTTTCAGAGCATTGCGCATTCTGTTTGCAACATTGTGAGAACAATGAAGTAGTTGACCTAATAGACAACAAGAGCTGTTGCAACGTCAATCCATTTAAATGAGCTGTTCCATTTTATTTTGGAATGCTGGACACAGATTGTGCAGTGATTCTTCTGCAACATTGTCTTTTATTCTCTGATAACGTATTAATATATCAATCCTGTCTCTTTCAGAAGGTTTAAATGCTCTGTTCACTCTAGATAGGCATTTTTTGTGCAACTGATTTTAAGCGATACTCTAACCTTAATTTAAATTCAGACAAATAACCAATAAATATTTTCTTTAAATATTTGGTGCAGGTAAGAAAACAAGCATGATGGCTAATTACAGCCATAGATTTAAAAAATCAATACACATAAACCATAGACAGACATACATACACATTTGCTAAATCAAATCTAAATCAAATAAAAAGCTATATCAAAAACTTTGAAACAATTTCCAAACTGTTAAGTAATGGTGAATTAGTAAAGGTGGGTGAACTTTAAAAATAAAAGTACTCCAAATACAACTATAACTATATTTATAAGAATATGCATAATATATATGATTATGAAATCAATAAAGTGGAAAATGATTAAACAGATAAAAAATTATTTGTTGAATGTTACAACCTCTCTGACCCCTTTTCTGGATCCCCCACTTTGTATGTGGCATTTATTTTTTAAATACTGGTTTAACTGACTGGCATTTACATTTTATGATATTATTAAGCTTTTGATAATAACAAAACTGAACATATACTGTACATAGATATATTCTATGTTCTTAATTATGACAAAACAGCTATGGTGTTTAACATGAATATTGATAGATAATTCAGCATGATTAATGTGAAATATAATATAAAATTATTTTAAATTGTATAGAGATCATGATAAATGTAAAAATATGATTGTCATGATTTTGATTTGGGATCTTAAGTCATCTTCACTGTTCACAATTATGACTGAAAAGTCTATTATATATAATAAACCTTTAAAATATATGTACAGGGCTGGCAAAAAATAACCATACCAGGTAATATTTTTTAGATTTTTAACAATAAAATTTATTAAACAAAATATACATTAATTTAATTAATATTTTTAATGAAATTTTAGCATAATTATATAATCACATATTATTTCAGGTCACATTGGCCATTGTAATCTCTGTTTTCAATTAAAAACTAGTTAAATTGAGAATGTGAATTATACAGGCATATTGCCTAAATCAATGATATAATCCTCAATTTTCATAACTGATTTCAACAAATCTTTATTGACATGCAGAGTTAAATCACACAAAGCCGCTACATCATTGACCATGCATTAGCTCAATGAATAAAGTTAAGATTACACAACAAATTGAACAGACACATCTTGCAGCACAGCATAGGGTTATTTACTGTGAGGTTTGTGCCGGCAAAAATTGTGCAGTTAATCTGTGCAGGAGCCTGAATGCTCCCAAAATAATCAATATCATGTGACTAAATCTGGCCAATCACATATTATTGAAGTTAAAAATATTTTTAAAAGTTCATAATGATTTAATAATATATTGCACTGCATTCAGACAATATTAGAACTCTCTTCATCATGGTATTGACACTAGACCAATGTATCCAGATCATTATCTTGAGGCAAGGTCTCAGCTACACGGCTCTTTCAGAACACTTCCATGTCAGAAGGGCTACAATCATCGACTTGGTTCGAAAGTTTGAAGAGACTGGCTCAGTTGATGACCTCCCAAGACAAGGATGACCCTGTTTGTTAACCCATTTACCGCCGACCCCATAATTAATGAGAAAATATTTTTGAAACTTTTTATATTTGTTAAACATACATAAATGGAAAGTGTTACATAAAATTCATAACAAAATCTAT
>JAUZND010022440.1:0-25053 GCA_034780555.1 Coelogynopora nodosa | reverse complement strand
TAATAAATTATTTATGAGAATAATAAATTATTTATGAGAATAATAAATTATTTATGAGAATAATAAATTATTTATGATGATAGCAAATTATTTATGAAAATAATAATAAATAATAATAATCTGCAAGTATCAAAATCAAGCTGAGTGCATGTCAGAATCATCATTGAAATCATCGTGCAATACATGATCATAATACATCACAATTGCAAAATGTCAACAACTCTGTCAAATTTCAATTGATTTTTTAACAAAAAGCATCGACTCATAGCTATTTTGCTAGTCTATCCATTTAATTTAATCTAATATATTTAAAAATTATACATTGATTTAATTACTTGTAAATCACTAAATTTCAATAACTTCGTTAAATTCAGCATTTACAAAAAATTGACGCTAGCTCATAGCTGTTCTGAATGTACATCAATTAAATTATATTTTACAAAAAAAATAGTATTATGAAATATTTGGTTTATGTTGGTAAGTCATCATACCAATATTGGTTGTTATAAGTTGTATACATCAAAATAAATATGCTAAAAACAAAAATGCCGTCACGAATGACGTTATTTTTCGACAAACATTAAAAAAAAAAAAAATAATTAAATTAAATAACAAGATTATAATGTAATCATATACTAATTAAATTTATTAAAGTTATATACTACTTACAAATACTTTTAAGTAGTTAAAACATATTTGTCTTACATTTTTTAGTCATCATACGAACTTTGGTTGTCATATGTTACTAACCTAAACTATATAGCCAATGAAAGATGTTGGTGTATTTATGATCCATATTGATCGGATCGTAAACAAAAAATAATGGGGGGTTTAGGGGTTAGGGGTGGGGGTTCTGGTGGAATTTTACGTACAGGTGGAAAGCGCTCCTAAAGTATCCACTATATCATGTAATCAAATTTAATTGTACTTTAAGGAATATCAATTAATTTATGTTATACACGTGATTATTGGAAACGTGTATCCCTTCACCTGTTGTACAGTATAACATCGGGTACCCAAACACGATCTGGGGTTACTGCTAGCTGTGTAACGTTGCCAAAGTCTGCCGGATTCCAAACAAAGTGATAATCGTGCCATTTCTGAAAAATATGCAATATATGAACTAAAATCATGAATATTATTTTTGCATTGGTACACATACAATAGGAATGTGGCATTGGACATATGCCACAGACTATCAGTTTGACAAACGTATTTTATAGATATGTTTCATGTCTTTACACACTGGGAACATTTCGCGTGATTCTTTTTTTGATACACAGTTTTAATACAGTTTTGAAAAAAAGAGTTATAAAGCAGATTTAATAATAATGTTATCAATTCAATCATTCTAATTATGTGGATCGTGTTATTTTATTATTTTATTAGGACGTGTTCGCGCATAATATAGTAATACTTCAAAAGGAAATATGTTAAAATAATTATTATATTAATAAACAAAAATAAAAGAAGGAAGGATTGGGTTAGGTTGGGTTGGCTTGGTCAAATTCTACAGGTTCTACACAATTCTAGTGTTTACGATCATGTTATGACTGACTCGGACATCTCCAACATACAGACATCTCTAAACTGTGAAGATGTTTGGACTCTGGTACCTGTAAATCCTCATATTTTGCATAAGGATGCGTGTTTTACATACCATTGATATTGTATTGATATTGATATTGTACCATTGTATCTTCCTAAATAGTCCAGATATTCATAGTTTTTCTGTTTGTAAAAAGTGTACAATGTCTTTCTGAATTTCCATATGCCAGTAATTTACGAAAATGTCCACCATGTTACAAAATTGGACAATACGACATAGTTAGTACAGAACTTAAGATATATTTATTGAGCTTCTATTTTTATTAAAACAACAACGCCAATTGACTAATCAATGGCATAAATTTTTTGAAAGACATTTCTGAAAAGTAGAATGTTTTTCTATTTTATGAAACATGGTGAAAAATGATTGCAACATATTATATAAATATTCCTGGAAACGAAATGTTTATATTAGTCATTAATTTCAAACACATTATGACATAAATATGTCCGACGTATGGCCACATCAACATATCTTGATCATATGTACAGCATTTTTTATAACCGCTTAAGGCAGAAAATAAATACACTTCAAATAAAAGTCATATTTATTATCTATGTCCAAGTACACTGAATCAATTGTGATATACTTACTATAATTACATGAATATCAAATGTAACGTAATGCGAGTGGGCTACATTGAACAATGTTGAGATATTTTTGTGAAGAAATACATTGTTTAGATAGTTATGTTTATTATTATAATTTCAAACATGTTCATGTGGAGCTGTATGTAGAGCACTATTATATAATAAAACTCACACATTATGTATAAAAATTAATATATATGCTACCTATTAAACATTCACAATACAATACAACACTTGCATTACAAACATCAAATTCGAATGGCGTCAAAACATTTATTAGTTCAACATTTTAAAGTTTTTTGTTTAAAATAATAAACGTCAATAATAGTTATGAAAAAGGATGAAAGGCTTATAAAAAGGGTTAAAAAACATTATAACCCCTGATGATTTTTTTGGTTTTGAAAAATAAGCTTCCTATACTGTTATACTTGTCCATTAAGTATATACGTACATGTTAACATAAAAAAAAGTGTGATGTAATGAGAAATTTAAGAAGAATAAAGGTAAGGAAGCAGTTGACGAGGGATGGAAAGTGGAGATGTGGGAGGTGGGAAGCGTTGGGAATTGTGGAAGCGGGTGTGTTTCGTCGGAGTTTACTATACGTATATCGTAAATGAATTTCACATAAGTGAATATATACCGTGAAGAAGAGAAGAGAAAGTCGCAAGCTAAGAATATTGTAATCATTTCTAATGACAACTATTATTTTTAACAGAACTTTCTCGTAACTATACATACTAAAAATGTATAAAAAGCGTTAAATTGTTGAAATTGTGCAAAACACTATTTGGTATTAAGGTTCTGCTTTAACAAGTTACATGCTTCATAAATGTGGTACCATAGTATTGTAATTACGTGTTGTGCGTTAAAAACAACATTCTATTTGATACGTATAAGTATTACTTTTCGAATAACATTTTGTTTTTCATTTAATTATTTTGATTGATTAATAGAAAAATGCATGTATCTGATTTGTTAATATAATATTGTATCTCGTTTTGTGCTTTATTGTGCCCTCTTTATAAACATGTATTGCAGTTACTAAGCTAAGACTATCTGTGCTTTGTCCACGAATCAAATAATTACCTATATGAAACATAGTTAATAATTGATTTTGACTAAACAAACAAGACCAGAACGTACTTTAAATACAAGTTATGTAATCAGTGTACTAAAAAGAAGCATTACTGAATCAATATTAATTGCGTTTTCTTGTTTTTTTTTATATTCCCGAAAATGTTCATATATGATGGATAATGTGAACAAACGACAGTTTCCGTTTCATTTTCTTTGATCGATAACGCTCGATAATGAAATAAAACTATCACTATCGATATAAATAATAATAATTATAATATTTCTATAATAATATGATTTGATTAACTTGAATATCTTTAATACAAGTCACAGTATACCAACGTGCTACAAATTATACCTACTGATTTTTTATTATTGTGGAAACATTTAAACTATATATATATATATATAAACATATGTATGCAGGACACTCATATCTTAACATCCAACATTTGAGATTGCATTTGAAATTACTCGAACACAGGCGATGATATTTATTTAAAAATAAATGCAAGTATGCTAGTCATTTATCCTTACCATACTTTTCCAAATCAATGTTTTTAACACTTGGTTTACTTCATCCTGTAATAAGAACGGAATTTAACAAAGTAACAACATACATATTGTAATTATAGTAATAGTAATAGTAACATTTCTTAATTACTAATATTACTTGTACGAGTAGTAAGTATTAATAGTAAGTACTAATATTAATAGTACTAGTAGTAAGAACTACTAGTAATACTAACAACATTAAAGAGTTAAAAAGATATATATATATCCAGAAATATTTATGTAAACAAAAAGTATATCAATTTTCGAAAAATGCAAAGAAACTTCAGGCAAACACCTAAAGATTTAGGGTGATTCGTAATTAATTTCGCTGTATTTATAGTTCAATACGCGTGCAAATTGAATCGATGGTTTTGTAAATTCCGAATGGGTTTAAACTATTATGTGCAATCGATTGTTAAGTGAATATTATGTTGTTTTGAAAATTCCAAGCGTACGTACAATACATTATTTGTCGCATAATTTTTTTAATGATGTACAGCACTTTACCAACATGAAATTTTCAACTGAACATATTATGTATTTGTTATAGAAACTTTGCGTCTACACAATTTTTGTGCTGTGAAGATTCACAAATATAATTACAAATCGCCTGGCCAAGAAGAGATGCTGTCAGCTTTCGCCATGTACAAGGAATCGCAAAGGAAGTTTCGGAGGGGACTCAGATGACATTTGCCTATTCTAGTGACTGCTTTACGCAAATATGCTTTTGAAAACATTAATCAACAATTAGGTAAGAGTTAGAGTTAGGATAAGGCTTTTCTAAAAGAATCTCGTGGTGATGGACGAAAAGTGGACAACCAGCGACCAACATAGGCAATTGGTTAGGTCCTGATAGAGACCCGACGTCAAACTACAAGGCGAAGCAACAACGTGAGGAAGTTGACGGCAATTGTGGCGGTTTCTTTAATAGAAGAACACTTGTTCGAGGTAGTCAGTAATTACTGTTGACTCAGATGTGTACAGTCATTGATTTTCTTCCTGGCATGAGTCATTACATTGCAGCACTGCCTCAAACACTACCGATGGAGAATAGTCAACTTATTCACGACAATGCATGACTACTACACACTTCCAATGTAACTACTGCATACCTCAATTAGAAGAAAAAAAATACTGATGAGATAATATTCCCTTGACAGAAATGTTTACATTTTCCCTGGTATTGAATCTATAATAAATCGTCTTGATTTCACTTAGAAATGTGGTATTGAAATATGTTTAGAGACAGAGGCAAATGATGCTGCAATATTTCCAGAAATTGACACTCGATATATGGAGCTAAATATGTAATGTGAGGCCATTATTTGTGTGACAATATATTACTTTGTTTGACAGTACAACATAAACAGTTTAGTAGTATAGGAAGAGTGGATTCGATCGTATCAGTTGACATTTTACCATACCCCCTACACACACTACCTCCCATACCCCCTAATCCCTCCAACCCCATATCATTTTTTCAAAAATTGTATAAATAGAGAAGCTATCGAAGCTACAATTAATTCCACTTCCAATTCTTGCCGTGAATGTATTTGCGCATTATTGTCTACACTTTGTTGCTATTTTATTTTATCTTTGTCTCATGGCAAAACTTTTCATTAACGCTGATAATGTCACACGATATTTGGGTGATGTCGCTATCAAGCTTCGTCAAGTTGTCAAGACTGGAACGGACAAGGCCAATAATACTCGTCATTATTGTAAATCGATCCGGACTGCTGAAGGCAATTCACAAGTATATATTTTATCGTTTATTATGACGATTTAATAACAGGGTTAATAACAGGGTGACTGAAAATAGTCGTCTGGCGATCGAAAAAAGTGACGATCCTAATATCTACGAAGCAATCACTCACTTTGAGAGTCAGGTTAACAAGACACTCAACTCAACATATGATGTACCTCTTTCTGTTCGATCAACCTATAATTCACAGGACGCTGCTAGGCTCAAACTGGCTCAGAACTTAGCGCTTACGACTGAGATGTGAAAAAGGTTATCGGTGCCACTGTTCAACTTTTGCGAGCAATCCGCTGGTGACGTCAGAAATACAATACCGAGTGAGAACAGTAGTGTCGAGGGAAAACAATGAATTGTCTGAATCCATCTGAGCGGTTCTGACCTGTAGGATCGTAGGCCTCTTTACGCTCATCTCAAGTTGAAGTCAATATGATACTTATCGTAGACTCAATCAGAGGAGTAGCAGCCTTGAAAAAATCAGTAGGCTGTATATCATCATCATCATAAATCAATCGTAAATATTGCGTCCTCCCGCGTCGACTGCGTTGAGGCACTCTCCTGCAAATGCAGTTACATACTTCCTCGGGAATAACAGGAAGTCTATCGGGATAACAATCGAGTATAGGCCTGTTCAGCATTTCAAGAAAGTTGAATTGTGAACAACATTGTCTAGATTTAAATTAATTTATAGGTCCGTTTTTTGCTGCAAATTGCACGAAATGTGGCTATCGTTAACAATATCACTTGTGTCGGCTTACATACATCCTGGAATGTTCCGATGGGAGGTTTAATCACATCACGGTAGAGAGAGGCCCACAATTGATCGATGACGTCTGGTCCGGATTTCGTGTGGCTTGTGCCAATAGGAGAATCGATAACACTATAGTTTAATAATGTATTGGCTGGTTCAAATAACGACCACGTCAACAATTCGGACTCGGAATCCTTCAGATTAGCCCACACTGTCTCGGATGCTGCAATGTATGCGTCGTGTAAAATGTGTGCTGGGGATTCAGAGTGAGTTTAATTTAAATCCAAAACAGATTTTGCTCAAACTGAAAAAGAGTAGTATTCGTATAATGCAGCAAAGATTGTATGGATAGAATAGGCGGGTACGTTGGTACTGTTCACGAGATAGATGGTAGCGTTGGTGGGGCTGGAATTTCATACCAGCCTGCACCCTGATAGAATTTTATTATCCTTGTGAATTCTTCCTCGCCTCGCTCATCTCTTCTTCCTCCACCTCTAACATATCATTTTTCAGCATCCTCCACATCTGTTATATCACTATTTTCCTCTTCCTCTTGACTGTCGTCCTTTACAGCTTGAAATATGTGAAATATTTCCGAATAAAGAACTCATTATTAAATAAATATATCACGACTCATAGATAATTGATGAATTTAATTAATTTATAATAAAGTAGTAACAGTAGTAGCAGTAGTAGCTTCAAAGTAGCAGTAAATAAAGTAGTGTAAAAGTAGCAGTAAATGTATAACTTTAGAGCACTGAGCGCAAATACTACCGTTCAGGTCAAGAGCATAAGTAGATAGAGCGAAATTGATTTAAGCTTCGAAAGCTTCTCTATTAATACATTTTCAAGTAATAATATGGGCGGGTTAGGAGGAACGGAAGGGGGTTGGGGGTTGTGGAGGGGGTATAGTCAAAGGTCAAGTATCGTGGTCAAATGTCAAGTGGTGCGTTTGAATCTACTATTACTGTACTACTCAGTTTATATTTATTTGGAATATGTATTGTATTGTTCATTTTCTTATGATAATTATCGAAAAAACTACGATATTAAATTACGAATTACCAATATACATACGAACAATCCATTACAAAGTATATACTTCGTTGATACTTTTTTTATAATTTTTAATTTTTTATACATAACGTACATTGTATATATTTTTAAATACAATCGAAAATAACGTGATATCTACTCATCATTATATACTTGATAACCAGTTACAAAACATTTGCAAAATGTTATGGTAATTTCTTAAATTTAATTAAAACATGTGTAGTATTGATACCAAAATGTTTATAAATAAGATATCGTAATGCAGAATATTAGGTTCATATAAACATTCTAAAGAAAACTATCTTTCTGATAGGAAAATATATACAACAATTAATAATACAAACTCAAATACAAAACCAACAATAAAACATATTGTTCTCCGAGTATGCGTTTCATAACTTTTCTTATTTTCCTTTCATAAATAAAGAGAAAATGACCGACTGGACTGACGAAAACTAATTTTTACAACAAATGACCATAAACAGTTAGAAACAAAGACCAATACTGCTCTTAAATAATGTAATTAAGGGCTCAATTCTAGTAGACTTACATTTAACCCACATAAAATAAACATACTTGTTTTCAGAAAAAGTAATACAAATATCCCAGAATTCAAATTTAAACTATGTAACATAGATATATATATATATAGAAAAATTGAAACTGAACAGTTAAGTCTATCCATTGCGGAAACTCAAAATTATGATACTAACTTTACACATATAAATTAAAATATGAATACATACATATATATATATACCATTCATATATAATACGTATCGTGTTTAAGTATATTATTCTTTACAACATGAAAGGAATAAAATGAGAACCTATAATTAATGTTATAAAATAAACAATTTAGTAACAAAACATTACATAAACAATTCAATTGATCAAAAGTATATTATCAAGCTATGTTCAGTCGTGTGATTTAAATCATTATTTGTTTAACAATTTTATCGTTTTTTCGTTAATTTGTATATTTTATTTTGGTTTTCGGCTAAAATATAGAAATGATACTTCTTTAGTATCTCCTTATTCTTCTCATCTAAATGTATAATATAATCATTAGTCTCCCCATATTCTTCGCATCTAAATGTATAATATAATCATTAGTCTCCCCATATTCTTCGCATCTAAATGTATAATATAATCATTAGTCTCTCCATATTCTTCGCATCTAAATGTATAATATAATCATTAGTCTCCCCATATTCTTCACATGTAAACGTATTATATACTTCTCTAGACTCCCCATATTCTTCACGTTTAATAATATATATATATACTCACCAACTCCATAATTTGAATAATTCTAAATTTCATTTGAACTTCCACTGGTTTACTGTCATCGAAAACCGGTCGTGCAAGAATATCAATCGCGTCTGCTCTGGATTTATTGAAGATATGCTTCAGTAATTTGTACTCATGTGGTCCACTTTTACAAACTGAAATGCATTTTGATATATAATGTTAAACATTTTAACTTGAAGGATTATTATATTTTCACTGAGGTCAGTAAAATAGAAATTTAAGTGAACAGTGAATATTTACAATACACCTCTGCTTCGGTGTTTTGACTTTCCCTTTTGATTAATCTTAAACATTCTTAAACAAAATGTTATGCCTAAACGAATGTATAAGCTACGTAGTATTATTAATGGTATATTGTTAATTTGATACATTTAGGTGTCTCACAAATATACGTTCGTTATGTACATTCGTTATTAATAAAAGAAACATGGTAATGAATTATTTGTTTATTCTTGAAAATCTCAAGTTGCAAATACTACCTCCCTCCGTTGTGTGCCTTTATTTAATTACCCTGATTTAAGAAGGTGGTTATACATGTCATCAATTCACTCTCTACACAAAAATGCTGACGACATAGCATTATCCATAAATCACTCAAATGATGAGAACAAAGAACAAAACTTATAAAAATAATCACATCAAACTCTACAAATCAAAAACCTACAGATTATTATTATAAACAAAAACTTTTGTTTCTGAGATATCGATACATAAGCACAATACATGACCGAACTGCCTTTAGGTATTTGGCGTTGAAATAATTGTAAATAACTTGTCGTAGTCATGCAACATTAGTTCAACTGTAAACAAATACGGCAAACCTATCAATTTACTTCGGGTGCTGAAAACGATAATCAAAAAGCAATATCCAATGATCCTTCACTCCTGACATATTCAGGGTTCGATGAAACACTCCAAGCTGATAGATAAAACACCAATTAAGACTAATCTCTTGAAGTCACTGCATTATTTGTGATTCAAATTGGTATATGCTATTTTTCATTAATCTCGATAAACGTACACTTTGTTATAATATCGATATATTTGAGAATTTTGATATATCGAACATATTCTTCACAGAGTCCTCTCTACAGTTTAGTAAATTCAGTGCTTTTTATATATTTATCACTAATTATAATACTGATATAATTCCATATAATAGCTACTCTTCCGTACGATACAATGTAGGTAAATTGTTTTAACACTTTCCATATTGATGTACATTTAATGCGTAGTTTATACTTTTGTGATTATATTTCTATGGTACGTTCTGTAAATTATACTTAATTGTGATCCACAGTCAAACAAAAATAATAAATAAATTAAACAGATACACTATTTTTAATTGGTACATTTCAACAGGTAAATATTGTGAAACTTATTATTTCTGTTGTTCACACAAAAGAATATACTTTTAACGGTACGTGTACGTTTACAGTTTTACTAGGATTTGTAGGTTACCAATCAAGTTAAGAAATATCCAAATTTACATTTTATTTCTGTAACATGATACATTGTTTGCATTACACCTGGGCAATAAGTATATTATTTAATACATATAATTATTACAAGTCACTCTTGGAAAACGCCGATATACATACAGTATTTCATGGACTGCAAAACGGAATCACAAGGTATTGGCGTCATCGATCAGCGTTGTGCCAACGGCACAATCAATTCGTATTTGTATATTTCCTGTTTGAAATTGAAGTGATTTACTCGAATCACGTTGCACCAACATGAATGCTTCGTTATAAGTTTGGACAATTTAAGATTTTTCCCTAAGGTTACTGAGTTGGCAATGCTTTGTAAAGAGAAAAATAACCGGAGAAGTACATTGTAATACGTGGGTATTCTCTTTTCGTTTTGGGGTATTAAGCCTATCATAAGCCGATTAAACCTATGATAGGCAATACGTTAGTTTGCGAGGGAAAATATTGTTACAGATATTATATTATTTAGAATCAGAAAACTACGTATAATAATAATACACAACATTATAGGGTGAAATGGTTCTGCTATACCCCTGCAGAACGTACTCAAACTAGTAAGATATGTAGGCATAACTCAGCTTTAAAAAATTGGAATTCAAATAAAATGACTTTGCATTATATATTCACTAACAGATTTTAAGTCATCACATTTCAAGTGTCTAATGTAATAATGTCTAATGTGCCCGCAGAGTACACAATCAGTTAAAATGAACTAAGAATGCGTTCAATGGTGCTAACGTGAATTAGGTGCTTTTATTCAGCAAATTGTTTAATTATTAGAAATAAATCATACAAAGCTTACCAGAAATACATGAAACAAGGATTATATATCCCAATACATACAATCCGTGTCTTTTCATTGCGATTGTTCAGGTCGATTGTTCTACCATTTCATTAAATTCGGAACTTATTATTAAAACAGATATGTACTGGCGAGGATCAATTGATGTGCCACTTTATACAAAAACAGTTTTGTTGTATTAGCTGTATGATAACTTGTCGGAAATTGAATAATTCGATTTATAGTTAGCAACATATATAAAACAGATAACGACATTATAAATCATTCATAATACACTTGGGTTGTGGAAATAAAAGAATGATATAGCACAGTAGATTACATGACATTATCCCTCGCTATCCAAATATAATTATATGCGGATGATTATAAAATTAATCAATATAACATAACTGGTAAAAGTATATTTTGTGATAAAAAGAAACGCCAGTAGTGAACAAAATAGTTATACATGTTTTCTTTAGAACTTTTTAAACAGCCTAAACAAAAGAGATATATGTAAAGGGATTTACTATAAAGCATTGACCGATTGTATAGTTATAAGGTTATTATTATATATCTCATTAACTATACTAATATTACATTGGATGCAATTTACAATAATGTAATATTTTGAAAATTTCAATTAAAATTTGAAAAAAACAATTTCTACGTATTCATTAAAATATTGTAGAACATATTGTGATAATTTGGAACCCGAGGATGATCAAGATGATTGTCTCATAAAACTTGAACATAAAATTAACAACATACGTCAGGAACTTGTGGAACTTTTTACTTATTTTACTTAAATACAATAACTCTCATAATATATAACTTTTTGTTAACATTTATTCAATAATATTGTTTAGTATTTTAATAGATTACTTTTTCTCAAATGTGCTGTAAAAATATGTTATCACTTGCATGAAATAAATTAAATTCCCTTATATTCATATAATTTGTATTTCAATAATAGATGTACTACTAAAGCATCCTACAAGCAATACAAAAGTTAGAGATTTTAATAAATAAATATCCTATTATAGCTAGGGATTGATGAGCAGATACTTTCTTGCAGAAAATAATACGATTATATCATCGAGATGGAAATAGCACCAGGTTCGCCAGATTCGCAAAAAAATATGTATTTATTAGGGTGTAAACAGATAATAAATAAACAAATAAAATGTACATTAACATATAATACTATAAAAAGGTAGACTATCACAACAGACTACTTATTTTGCAATTGTAGTATACTACTAGTAGTATGAAACATTTAAAAACGTGACAATATCCAGCAAATTTAACAAATTAAAAGATTAAAATATAAAGATCTAGAAGCAGACTCATCGGATGTTTAAAATGTGGAAACTATTGTATATTATGAAAATTAACCGAAATAGACCATCTGTACTACTCGTTTACAGAAAAGTAGTAAATACCCGAATAAGTAAACTGTATCAATTTCCAGCACCAGATTCAACATAACAAAATATTACAACATTTTGTCGGTTTTTAAAAGTTTAATAACTAATTCATACTATCAATAGTGCACTAAATATACCACAAATACTACTTATTAAAACATTAGTAGTATATAGCCGAAACAGTACACTTTATTGATTTACAGCTCCATATTCGACTTCAAAATTAGTGGGAACATTTCAATGGATTTAAAAAATTAAAAACTAATTTATACTATCAACATTGATATAAATAGACCATATATACTACTAATTTACACATACGAGTCCATAGAGTAAAATAAAAATGCATTTAATATGTTTTGCATGATATACCAAATTGCAATAAAGCTCTTAGAATGTTAGGAAAGTAAGAGTCACAATAAAATAAACTTTACAATATACTACTGCAGCTTATTCATTAGAAGGGAGATCTGGACAGTGTTATTACGTCCTTGTTGGGAGTCACCGGCCGACCATACCCCACACCAACGAACAATGCCTTAATTCAGTATTACTTCAGAATGCCCACAATTTGAGTACTCCATATAATGTAGGTAAGATGAAAACCAATTGATACAATTTGATACTGATTTTGATAACAATAAAAACAAACAACAAATTCTAAAAACATATGCATCACACAACTTTATTATCTAAAATCTCTGAAAAAAAAAAAAAAAAGTTGATAAAATGGAGCACCACAGTTGTAAAAGAAATAACCACACGACCCCCTTTATACAATTAAAGCTAGCACATACCTTACACACATATTCCCACAAAGGAATACCTACGGAGGATTCAATCCTTCCCTTTACATACCATACTCCTAACTTATCGCATGCATTTTAATATGTGTGTCGATATTTTACCCAGACACAAGATGTCGCGCTTATGTAATCGAAGAAAAGTTGCTTGAACAATACACTCAACTAAAGAGTGTGCAATTTTATAGATTATGCAATTAAAGGCATTTAAAGGCAATTAATGTAAAGGTAATTAAAGGCACAACAAGACAATAAAATGTAGGTATTGATCTAGTTTTCGTTGACCATATAGTATATGCCACACTATAAGTGAGATCATTCTTAGAGCTGCGTCTTCATAACTGGAAAATCAACAAGTGAGTTGTTTGGTTTTATTTGTTTCTTAGTTTGTGTAATTTATTAGTGAATATTGCTTTATAAGTTGGAAACCTTTTATTACAAAAAATTACTCTGTAATTAACATTTCACTTGATTTTTACAAAATTCGCGATTCACAGTTATTATTTATAAAAAATAAATTATATTATGTTATAATATTCATTTAGTTCAAAGTTTTTTTTAATCTATTCGCACCATGCCCCTGCACCTGCATTTTCAACTTTTTAAACAACTTAAAAGTTGGTATGTGTAATTAATTATATGTTACCTGTAGAATGACATATTTAAATTGTTTAAGAACAAATACACGAACAACTTTAATCTTAGTTATTGATGATCTCTTGCTATTAGTGGCTATGTGTTTTTAATAACATACTTTATCTGAAAAACAAGCTTTTCGTAAATGTTCATACTGCATTTCCTAAGCAATCCAAACAGTTGCCTAGCATCGTGACTTTTATCTAACGGTTGTCGTGATCACAGGCGCATTTATGAATGGATCACATTTTAAACAAATATTTATACGAAGAAAGATTTAACCAAGTGCAAAAGGACAGAAGAATTGTCAATGTTCAGTCCAAATAAGAAAAATGCAATTGCATCAAGCGATAGCTCAAACAATAGTTAATTAAATTATACTTGTCATAAAAATATATTGTACAAAACCCAATATCAACCTTACGGTTTGGAAAAAATTGAATTACAACACGCAGCATCCGATGGTAAAGCTAAAACAATGATGTGTTGTTGATACCGTCAATAAGTATTCTAATTTAACAGTACAAAAAAGCCACAATGAACACAACAATAAATGATCAACAAAATGATCATCTGTTGTTGACAGTGAAAACAACTATTATGTTTTAACAAAATCAGACAGACGTGGTTCATAGTAAAATTGAATCGCAAACAAAGATATAATCTGCAGCAAATATTGAAAGAAAGACAAATGCTGTAACATAACCAAATGAACGTCATTCAAAGAAGAACAAACTAGCAACTAAGAGGTCTTCAATTATTGAATTTCAAAAACCTAAATAAATATTTATTTTCTTAGTGACAACATTTCCTTCATATACAAATGTTGACAATTTAGTTTTAGAATCACAATTATTTTTTTTCTTCCGTGATGCCTTTGAATGTTGATTATGTTGACGATGCTAATTTCAGACAGAAAACTCAGTTTCTAGTAATATACTGCATTCAAGAAAATTATTTTTTATATATTATAAAAGCAATAACAACCTTGCTTAAATTTCTTTGGCGGATATCAAGTTCTGATAGATACAATCACAGTTTTGACTGACACAATCACAGTTGTGACTGACACTATCACAATTGTGACTGAAACAATCACAGTTATGACTGAAACAATTACAGTTGTGACTGATACAATCCCAGTTATGACTGACACAATCACAGTTCTGACTGATATAACCATAATTATGACTGATACAGTCACGTTTATGACTGACACAATCACAGTTCTGAATGAAACAATCACAGTTATAACTGATACAATCACATTTATGACTGATACAATCACATTTGTGACTGACACAATCACATTTGTGACTGACACAATCACATTTCTGACTTATACAATCACAGTTGTGACTGATACGATCACAGTTCCTATTTCGGAAAACGATGCGGCATCATTTTGTATAACAGTAAAAACATTGAATACAGATATTTATATTACTGTGCATCACGCAGTAATACGTTTCAATATCATCCTGCATTGTTTCAAAATAATATAACTATTGAATAACATACAAGTATACCTGCATCAACAACACGTACTATTATGAGCAATTATTCTCTTTACATTTTTAGAAATGTCACAGGAAGAAATACAAGAAAAGTTCGCCAGGATGAATGCAAGGATCGATGTGAGTGAACGCATATTGACAGAGTATCGCGCCCAACAGATTAAGGTCACCTGTCGCATGCTTTCTAACCTTGAGGCTATAGTTCCTCAAACTATCAAAATCCCCGGAATGGAAAAGACACTGGAAGAGCATAAGCATTGCATGGATTTATTCGATGTCCAGATGCAGACGGTTATCAAGCTTTGCGGTGGTCGGCGTGCTGTAAACTGTGTGTGTGGTAATACGTTTGACGTGCCGCATACTGTCGCCGCTGGTGCCGGCGATCCTGAAACTGTACCAGGAGCAGTAGATCAAGGAGTGTCACTCATAACAATGAATGTAGAAGGTTAGCTGGTTGAAGTTCCCAGAGTAAAAATTAACAATTATTATATATTGTATATTATTTCTTTAGAAATAATTAATTTCAATAATTAAGTACTATATTGATATGCATAGTGTTAGTAGTACAAATGCCATGCAAGTAGTTCAAACGCTAATTGGTTGAACTAGTTGACGAGAATTGATTGGCGAGAATAGATTAAGAAACAAGTGTGAAGTAGCAATTAATTACATATTAGTGGATAGTTATTCGTTTTAATGGAAAGTAAATAAAAGTAATTCTATGAAAAATTTCAATTACATTCTTAAAAATAAATCACTTAATACTAAAAATAAAAAGTATTAAAACATAATGATATAATAAGTACACTTGAATACCAATAAAACTAGCTAGCCATTTATTCATAGGTAAACTTACCTTACCTATGAGTAGCGTGTTATAATATAAGGTTACAAATACCTAACTGTTTTTATTATAAACAAAATTATAGTAGCATTTAGGCTCCATATCTCTTTTTGATTTCAATATTGATTTTTTTTAAATTGATTTCAATATTGATTTTCTCTTATTGATTTCAATATTTATTTTCTCTTATTGATTTCAATTTTAATTTTCTCTTATTGATTTCAATTTTAATTTTCTCTTATTGATTTCAATATTGATTTTCTCATATTGATTTCAATATTGATTTTCTCATATTGATTTCAATATTGATTATCTCTTATTGATTTCATTATTGATTTTCTCTTATTGATTTCAATATTAATTTTCTCTTATTGATTTCAATATTAAGCTACGGGAATCACCAACATTTGTTATCTAAAAGCATACACGTTTTTCTGAAAACGGAAAACAAACATAACGTATACATACTATACTGACATAATTAACTAATTTGCTTATTTCTATTCCAGAGACACCATCCGAGCAATATTCTGTACTGATCTTGCAGCAAGAATGCGAACGTCTTAAATCTAGAGAAAACATGCACAAGGCAGAAATTAAACGTTTAGAATATGAGGTAAAAAGGGATAAGGAAAATAGACAAATTCTTAAAGAAGAATTTAAACTTTTAATAAATCAAATCACATCATCAAAAGCTGAGATTGAGCGCCTTACTTCGGAAGGAATAAATTCCAAATTAGAAATCGATCGTTTAATCGAGGAAGAAAAAACGTTTAATGCAGAAATAGATCGACTCACAATAGAAGAAATGAGGTCCAAAGAAGAAATCAATTATTTGATCGACAAAGAAGCAAACTGCAACACTGAAATTAATCAATTGATCGTAATGTTACAAAGTTCAAGAAACAAAGAAATCGAAATCAAGGAAGAAATCAATCGTCTCTGTGATGAAGAAGTGCAGTTTAAGGAAGAAATCAATGGTCTCAAAGCAGCGGAAATGAGGTCTAAAGAAGAAATAAATCAACTCAAAGCAGCGGAAATGAGGTATAAAGAAAAAATAAATCGTCTCAAAGTAGAGGAAATAATATCCAAAGAAACAATCAAGCAACTCAAAGCTAAAGAAGCAACGTCCGAAACATATATCAATCGCGTCACAACAGAAAAAGCTAATTCTAATGTGGAAATGGATTGTATTGCAAGTAATGAATTAATTTGAAATATGTTTTATTAAGGATAAGTTAATATAGGGATTACTGAAATAATGTTAAAACTAAAGTATTATTAACATTCAAATTAAAATTTAATATAATAATCATCCTATTTTACATATAACTTATGTAATGAATAATAACCAGGGCCACATGTTTAACATTAAAATGGGGAATAAAGTCGTGAATAATACATATTGTATAACCAATTATTTGTATATATGTACAATATGATCATATGGGGCATCATTATTCAAAGTGACCATACAGCATTACCATGAACTACAAAAGGGTGGGTCAAATTACCACATTCTCGATGTTTTCATTAATAATGTACCGATTTCGCTACAAAAATGATCTAATTTTGCTCGAAAGAATCTATAAATTGATGTAAAATACACTGATTTTTTTCTAAACAAATTTAAGCGTATACAATAAGTAAAAATATCAAACATTTTAAATATCTGAAACTTTAAAATATATATTTTGCTACAAATAGCCTGTTTGTAGCCTGTTTTACGTTGCATATTATCTCATATTGAGATAATAATGTAAATGTGTTCATAACGTGTATGTTACTCGTTTAATATATTTTAAAAAAAATGAAGAAAACCTATTTTTTCATTATCTCAAAACTACTAGATTACACATTTTTATAATGTTTCTTTACCGAATGAAATGTTTATGCACTATTGCAAAGCCCAATCAATTTCAGGCGTGTTCTGTACATTTTCATAGAGGAATATTTATAAAAAAGCTAGGGTTAATTTGATCTACTTCTATTTGTTAGTTTTACGGTTAATAAGAGTAATCAAAAAGTATTGTTTTTAAATTTGCGATTGGATTATGTTTAATATTATATATTACTTATAATGTGTTTAATGTGATTCAATGTTTAATTAAATAGAGATTCATAGATTCAGTTAATCCTTCAGTGTGACACGTATAGTTTTATAAATTTATTTTACGTGTAATATCTCTTGTGAATTATTGAGGTAGATAAGCATACAATTTTAATTTTTAATGCAATTTTTGTGAACAAATTTAAGTGATTTTTGTTAATACAGAATAGAATATTCATTCAAAAATTATAATTTCCAAAAAAAATATTTTGATAAATTGAAACATTATGTTATCAGAAGATATTTAAATAAAGTATAACTGCGCGATACACATATAAGACAAAAGTCAATTTACCATTTATGCTGTCTTGACAAAATTGAGAGATATCATTGAAGTTTGTAAACAAGGTATATGACAATATTTTCATTTTTAGTAAAATAGTACATTTTTATCTGGGAATAAAAAAATTTAAAAAAGGAAAATTAATATGTTAGTTCCATGATAATCTGATGGTTTATACCACAACTATTTAAGATGAATTTCTCTTTGAAGATGTCTAACTTTGAATAATCTACGACAATTGGGGTGTTTGCACATTTTCGAATTTATTCGATACATTTACACGCTTTTTAGATACCAAATTTGAAATTACGTTTTACATCGGGCAACTATAACTTTGCAATGATTTCAATCCTATGTTAATTCAAAAATGTTTCAGAATAAATCCAGTTAAGAATTAATTAAAATAAACTTCCACAGTACTCTTCCATTTGTTTCCAGGAGCGAAAGGATTGGAACATAAACTCATTACAGTACGTAAAGAACTCGGACCAGCTGTTCCCACTATCAAAGGTAGTTGCCTCTTTCCAATACGTCAGGATCGTCAGAGCAATGAAAAAAGGTACTGGAGGAGTATGGTCCAGGGGCAACCATCATGGATTTTGAGTGCTCCGATCATTACACCAACTACCTTGGATGGTTGCATACTTGTTCAGGTGGAGCTCGTTGGCTGTGGTAAAGGCAAAATAACAGTTTGTTTACATGCTTTGAATGTGAAAGAGAATGATGACCTAAAGTGGCCAATACGGGGGCAATTGGAGGTGACCATTGCGGACAGAACTGGCCAGTCTGGGTACAGCTTGGAAGAAAAGGGGGCCCGGTATGATGTTCTTAACATGAATGTTTCTGGACTGGATTCAAAGGAGTTACCACAGATAAACCTAAAGTTTAGTGTGATGTAGGTGTTGGGATGTTCCAGTTATAACTTATGTAAGATATTTATTTATTTAAATGTTGTGCATTTACGCCAACCATATGATCGTTAACACCGACCTGCATCTATTCAAACATAAGCGGCTTCATCATAGTAAACCAGCTGTGTTTCCGTTACTTCTCACATCATTGTAAATAATATGTTTATAATAATTAGGCAATCCCTTTGTTATCGAAAATGTATATTGTTACAATTAAGTAACTTACTAAGGTCTACGTAAACGAAGTGCTCAGCTCAAACTGAAATAATTGTTTACTGAACTCACATTTTTAAATGTTAGTGAAATGCACATGGTGGGTAAACTTTCACCTATTTTCTTTTTTTTATTTGTAGTGCAATCACCCCTGATTGCTAACATTTCCTAAATATGTTTAACATAAGTATTTTTAATTAGATATGTTGGACAGTTGGTCAAAGTTGTAGAAAAGTTTGTCGTCAGTTGGTTGTTTTTCATAATTTTTTAATATCCTCTCTATTACATAACTTATAAAAATGTTAATGAAAGATACCTTATAAACCTCGGTAATTACATTGGTGACAATAACATCTCATGAAATGTTTTATAAAAAAAAACTCTATTACTTCTGGTCTTAACAAGCTGTCATATAAATGTCAAACTTATACAGATATCAATTAAATTTAATAACAATTGATTGTTTAGATAGTTCAGAAAAATCATAACAATATTTCTTTTACATCTAGTATTTGTAACAAAATGCCTTCACAATAATGCCAATCTTGGCTTATGGATAAAACCACATGTAACACAGACAACATACACATTTCAACTACAGTACATTCTGTTATATACTGCATCGTATCTAATGGATTTGTTACCATTCAATTTGTTAGTCAATAAATGTACACGATGTGCATGTTGTTTACCTCTCTTTTTCAATAATTGTAGTTCTTCATGTTTTGCTAGTATTTGGCATGTATAGGTACATCCAATATTAATCGCCAGTACATAAATGTCATGTCTAAAGTCTGGTGGCAGTTAGTTCAAATGAGATGATAATATAATTTACAAATGTAAACATAGAGTATTGTTTTACATATATAGAGTACACACTTTTAAATCAGGATTTGTGGTTTGATAATAACACTTTACTTTTTTGTACTACTTTTCCAGAGTTCGTTCTTGAATGTTTTTTTTCCTATAAATCACTTTAACATTTTATTTATTTTTAATATTATTATTTTTTAAATTTGTTATGTGATAGTTTGCAGAAATGTAAGATCATTTGATCATTTACTAGTTAACTGGGTTAGTAGCTGAGCTGTGATAATTGAACTTCTATGCTAAAGGTATTTTCTCAGTGTTTGAAAAAAATTCGCAGCCATTTTAAAATAGATTATTGTTCACAATGATAATAACCCACTGAACATTAAATATGCTTTAGAGGCCGATTTATAATTCAATGGAGACGAGAAGTGGCCAACAGCAGCAACAACGTTATTGTATTTAAGCGTCGTTATTAACTATTGAACAATAACAAAGAATAGAAAATGTAGTTGCCTGGAATTACTCAAAATTAGAGTGAACCAGCCACATTATTATTATTATATTATTAATAATAATAGTATTAGTCCTAAAGAGTACTACTACTATGAAGTTATTGAATCGATTTTTAGCAGTTATTGAATTTTAATATAAATAAATGTATACAATAAACATTGCAAATATTTTTTTAATTCGCAGTTTAACAATAAAAACTTCGTAAAAAATATTATATTTTTAATTCATCTTCATAATTTTCCTGTTTCGCTAAAATAAAAATTATTTTACGTTTTACTACTCAAAAATAAGTAAGTAGTAAGGCTTGACAACCTTTAATTTCCAAAGTGTCTGGTTTTCTATGGGCCCGCTGCAATATGCGCGCGTAAAACTAGCCACCCCAGAATCGGCAGTTGTCAGCCACACACAGACTAATGACACGTTTAACATGGGGCCGGGAACGTGTTTAAATATGGGTACATAAATAGAAATCAGGTTAATTAACAGGATAATTATATGTTAGAGAGCAGATACGTAAAAAGTAATAAATAAACAGGAATGAACATTACAAGAAGTATTGCAAGCAACAAAAAGTATGAAGCGTACTTAAATATATCAAATCGAATCTAAAAAATGTCGCTTATACTCAAGGAATGATTTCGTTGTTTTATCAATTTTATTTGACCTTGCGGTATTAATTAGTTCAGAAAAATATACATGTTCATTATTATAATAATATATAGTTTACTTATTAAATACTGTTAATTTTTAATAATGCTTTAAAATAATCAAGGTCAAATTAGCAACAATAAAGTTATCTATTGAATAGGCGGAATTTTAAAGTTTTGATTTTATAAATTATTGTAATATTATATTACACATACTAGCACATAGGACGTGTGGGGGAGGGGTAAACTCCTCTCCCCTACCCCGGGTGATGGCGATCATCAAAGTGATCCACTAGTGTTAATTTGATCGTTTACTTTCGAGTAATATATATGTATGTTTGAAATATTAATTTTTGTAAAATATGCTGAAGAATTTTCTTTTTGAATTTAAAAAAAATTTGTCTGTACAAAATAATACTTTTCATTTTAGTCTGAAAGTTTGAATAATCAGTAACTTAGTTTATTCACAGCGATGTGAAGCAGTAACTTAGTTTATTCACAGCGATGTGAGGCAGTAACTTAGTTTATTCACAGCAATGTGAGGCAGTAACTTAGTTTATTCACAGCGATGTAAGGCAGTAACTTAGTTTATTCACAGCGATGTGAGGCAGTAACTTAGTTTATTCACAGCGATGTGAGGCAGTAACTTAGTTTATTCACAGCGATGTGAGGCAATAACTTAGTTTATTCACAGCGATGTGAGGCATTAACTTAGTTTATTCACAACGATGTGAAGCAGTAAATTAGTTTATTCACAGCGATGTGAGGCAGTAACTTAGTTTATTTACAGCGATGTGAGGCAGTAACTTAGTTTATTCACAGCGATGTGAGGCAGTAACTTAGTTTATTCACAGTGATGTGAGGCAGTCACTTAGTTTATTCACAGCGAAGTGAGGCAATAACTTAGTTTATTCACTATAAATATTGTATATTCAGTATAGAAATGGACATCAAAATACATTTGTTTTATAATCAATTTATTATGTAATGTAATTTAACAAAAATACATTTTAATTATTAGACTAGTCATTACTAGGTATTAGAAAAACATATATTATTCCAACATGAGAGTATACCTCAGTCTATCTATAAATGCAGATGACCTGAGTTTGATTATATTTAGAGATGTTGTATGTGTCTTTGTTTGCGCAGTGTATTAAGTCTTTAATATCCCCGAAACCCGCTAAGCCTTTGTCATGACAATAAATGGATTAACTAGTTCATCTTATTGAGTATATTTTGGCAAGAGATCACACTTACAATACGTATTACCTGGTCATTTTCAATAGGATTGTCTGGAAGCTGAATTTGGAGTTTACAGGTGTTTAATCATATAATATGAATATTTTACATCCATGCTTAAATAATTTACAAGAGATTACTTATTTAAAAATTTATTATAAATAAACAGACTTCTGGTTATATGTATTTTACCATACTTAACAGATTATTTAGAACTAGTTAAACTAGTTTCATTCGTTTAGTTCCTTTGTTTAGTTTCAGTCGTTTAGTTCCGTTGTTTAGTTTCATTCATTTAGTATAAATTATTTATTAATTTGGTTAAAAATTTGGTTAAGAAAAAGTGATACCGTAAATGTCACTATATTTTATTCATACATTTATTTGTAAGTGTGAAACATGTTTAAATATGCGTAAAAATCATAATCAGGGTGCAGTCACAAAAATGGTAACGTCATGTTCTTACAGATTTAAAATCATTATCTAACTAAGCTAAGTATTGCTGTAATATGCTATTTAAAATCGATAATGTCACTATAAATAGATATTAGAAAATGCCAAATTAATTTATATATTGTTTGGGTGTGTGTAGATAAGTTTTTTACCGTACTGTGTCACAATGTGACTTGTTGGTTTTTACAACCTAAATTAATCTATTATTATTTTGTGTTTATATACAAGACCATAATTTAAAAAAAATTACATTTGTTGTGAATACAACGAAGCAAAATGGTCATCTAATTTTTGATTAATTTTATTAAAGTCCATAATTTTAAAAAAATACATTTGTTGTGAATACAACGAAGCAAAATGGTCATCTAATTTTTGATTAATTTTATTAAAGTTCATAATAAGCACAGTTCATTATTTCTCAAATACATTATTTGTGTATGTTTTCTGTTCCTAGAACTGTAGGCAACTAAGTGGTGAGAATTACGTTTTCGCGGTTGAACAGGTGCTTTCCTGCCTTCAACTACAATGCCTGCAACTCTTTGCCCGTCTCAACATCGAGGAAACTCTAGAAGACAATACAGGTTCATGTTGTTCATTTGATTTAGCAGATCAGATGAAGAACTCCTTCTATTATATGATGCCCTTGTGATATAGCTTATTTAAATTTATTTCGTACTAACCAATTGCATTAATTGCATAATAGTAAAATCACATTTAATTATAACAATTTATTTTGTATTTTACCATACTGCAAAATGTATGTATCATATATTGCACATGTACAAATATCTGACCAAATATTTACTTTAGATTTTGTAAGAGTGTTTCATAGAGTATCTCCCTCCTTCAAGAAGGCGTCCTCGAACAGTATGCGTTGAAAGATGGGTAGGAAGATTTCTCTTAATATCTAGAGCGAGGATCATGCGAGGATTTACCATGCTAGTACGAATTATTAGTCGATTATGTACAGTACAGTATTCGATTTACGTTTTGACCAACATTTTCCCTTCCTATCTGTTGTTGTTTGACCGGTTTCACGAAAACGCTTTATGATCCTTTGTACTGTTGTAAGAGCAATGCCTGTAATGTTACTAATCTTTCACAGCGAATAATTTGCGTCCTGGTACAAAGTAGGCTTAATAACACGAGTTCACTGCTCCTGAATCAAATCCATCATGTACCGCTGTACTACCAAGCTTACAGAGTGAAAATGCCAAAAATTCACCTCCGAAATACATATTATTAAGAGCGCTCTGATTGGCTCATATTATAAGTCAATATTGATTAAAATCAGTGAGTAAGGTTAGCGTAAACAGATAAGCGTGTAGGTATGCACCACAGACTTCTATGTTATATTATATGGTACATACAGACCAGAGTGTACCGAACTTAGCAGCACTTCGCCATAGACATGTCATAAATACTGTTAACATTTAGGGTGTTCCGATTAATCTGCTCGCCACTGATTATAATGCTTATACTACCCATTGTTTGTTTTTATCCAGCTATTTTAGACTTGTGAGAGGCTTTTTGGGAGTTTAAAAAATCGTTGTTTATACGTGTAGTTATCACACATATTAGTGTCCCAATGGTTACAACATAGATGTGCACCCATTTAGGAATAAGACCATCCAATGTTGAGAACCTGTATACTTA